>CBVK0103684044.1:0-13546 GCA_900067695.1 Picea abies | reverse complement strand
AGGAGACAATCATCCACACTATTCATAAGCCACTGTAGTTCATGTAGACACAAGGAAAATTGCAGAATGATTGCCAATAGAAGTGGTCCACAGACTTGCAACCATTCCACCTCAACATCAAGCATAAAACATGAAGTACCAATCGAGTCATTGATTGCCTCATCCGACCTCCAGTCACGGTACTCACCATAGTGCTAGAATCTTTCATCCATGAGACCTCTGGATGGTCCCACATCTATGATACAGACCCTGACATTGCCACCACCTACCAAATGTTGGGCACAAACTCAGTTGTCGCTAATTTCCATCTTTAGGATGGGTTGTTGTGCCATTTGGGTTATCTCTGTGTTCCATCAAGCGAGCGAGAAAAGATGATTTAGGAATCCCATTACAGTCAGGTGGTAGGACACTTCGACTTTGAAAAGACAATGGCAGTACTGCATAAACATTTCTACTAGCTAAAACTTCGACAATATGTGGGCAAGTATATTAGGTCCTGCACTTCTTGTGCTATTGCCAAACCAACCAATAAGAAATAGGGCCTATACACCCCTCTGCCTAATCTTGACAGGCCATGGAAATCCATATCAATGGACTACATGTCGGGCCTTTTGTCCACCAAGAGGGGAAATGACTATGTTTTTGTGGTTGTTGATTGCTTTTCCATGATGGCGATTTTTTTCGCCTATAAGAAGAGCATCACAACAGAGGCCACTGCCAAGCTCTTCTTTGAATGAGTATTGGTACATTTTGGAATCCCACAAACCATTGTCTCATATCAGCACAGTCAGTTCCTCAGCACATTCTGGTCGATCCTTTGGTCACTGCTGGACACCAAGCTCATCAAATCCACTACTTTCCACCCCCATACATATGGATAAACCGAGGTCGTCAATCGAATGATTGTGCATATCATGCACATGTACAATTCCAAGCACCCCCACACATGGGATGAGAGTCTTCCTTATGTTCATCATAGCTACAATCGATCCCTAAATAGCTCAACTGATCACAACCCCTTTTAGGTGGGGTTGGGATTCCAACCCTTGGGTCCCATGGATGTTGCACTACCCCTTGCGGTCACCTCGGTCGACTCATCCCTTGCTCCAACTGAAGTTGACAAAGCCATGCGGCTCATTTAGCGGATCCAGCACATCCACCAACAAGTTCAGGATATTTTACAGAAGTCCAATGCCAAGTACAAGCAGCGCCATGATCAAAACTGGGTGCCACATAAGTTTCAGGTGGGAGAAAATTTTTGGTTGCACTTGCAGAAATAACGCCTTACAGGTCCCCATCAGAAGCTTCACCCAATCCATTATGGACCTTAAACCATCACCAAGGTCATTGGTGACAATTATTTTGAGCTCAACATTGCCCCTTTCCTTGGTCGATACCGAGTGTTCAAAGTGGCTCTCTTTCGGTCATATTTCCTACCATTATTGGAAACCTCAGAGATAGTAGAACAATTGACACCAATAGAGCTCAAACCTGACTGCATGCAACATGAATACATTGATCTGATTGTGGACACATAGGTCAAGGGAAATCTCTAGCAAAGGATCCCGCTTTATTGAGTTGTCAAAGCAAGGCAGCTCCTGCACCAAGGCAAGTGGCTCACCCGGGGCCAAATTCAACAAAAATTTCCTCATATGATGGTGGAACTCAACAAAATAGATACCATTTCTTTCAAAGGGGGGAGGATTGATCCATATGGATTTAGGTTTCCTCCCACCTATTCCAACTAGTTCAATTTGGCAGTTTTTTCCTAGTTTTCGAGTCCCCAACTTCCGAGGCCATTTTGAGGCCCTAAACAACATTTTTAGGGATCACCATAATCAAATTGTAGGCGGAGTCAAATTCTGAAGGACACATGTTCAGTCCTCGAATAGACCTTTCCAACGGGCTATCATGCACCTAAAACAAAGATCGTATGCAAAAGTTACGACCCCAGGAAGTTGATGTACTAACTTACCCCAATGGGGCCCACATGACTTTTGGTGCTTCATCTCCTAGGATTAGGTTTTTGGATGTCTAGGGTTTTGGAGTTAATGCTTATTGTAAAAATGATTTCAGAGCCTCATTGTACTCATATTCTTGTGAATGGTCACAGTCGTCACATCTCTTCTCAGAGATAAGCCGCCACCATTCCAACAGACTTGTTTTCCGTTGCATTTTACAGTTTCAACATATTTCCTTATTGAATAGAATCCAATTTTATGCTTATTTTGTTACTTGGTCCATAACACCCATCATAAGTTTGGTAGCCTTTGTTTCCGAAATTTAAGGCTCTCCAACCTTGAAAACATATGTTCTTGAAAATTACCCCACCTCTAGTGACTTCTAAATCAGGATGCAAAGATCTTAAAGAGGGAAACTTACATGATGAAGGGACCAAACATGAGAACAAACTTTCATCCTTACCATTGACATTTTGGGTACTAAAACCTGATTATCGTTTATGTTATTTCAATTAGATTGTGCCAAAAACCTTACCCCCTCATGATTTCTACCTAGTCCATAAATGATGATCAAGGGATTCCATGAAACAAGAGGGTTTTCACACTTCAAAGAGGACCCATGTTTGAAAATGATTCCTTCTTTGTCCTCCCTAATGGGATAGTTTTTTTTCAAGAAGGAACCCAAGAATTTAGTTATAATATTTTTGATCCTCTTAAAACCTTTTCACATAATCCACTTCGGGGTGTTTCTATCCCTAGATATGTCATAACCTTTATCACCCTCACTTTGTAAAGCTTAATCTCTCCTTGAAACCCATCTATGCATAACCTCCTTTTGTGAGGTGAATATGGATTTATTAGCCAAAACTTCAAGTGGATTTACAGATTAGTCCACCAGGTCTTCCTCATGTGTGTGTGTGTGTGTGTGTGTGTGTGTGTGCGCGCGCGCGTGTGCATGCGCATGCGTGCTTCATGTTTGTATATGTATATGTATATATACATACATGCACACACATACATATATGTGTGTGTATATGTACGTGCGTGGGTGTGTGTGTTTGTGAACATGTGTCTATGTGTGTGTGTGTGTGTGTGTGTGTGTGTGTACACATACATATACATGTTGTAATATTCACTAATACTAAGAGGGGGGTGAATCAATATTGAGCACTTTTTACCTTTTTTAATCACAACATTAACTTGCCAACAATTCCATTCACTAATGATTGCATTTAACATATCATAAACATATAGCCACAAATAATACCATTCAACAATCCATCACAACATACACAGTGCAAAAGACATTTTTACCTGGAAACCCAAATGGGAGAAAATCATGGAATGATTTCTTATATTTCATATTATTACATTCATGGGAAGCACCAACTTACAAATTCTCTATCACCAACTAGAAGGAGGCACCAACCCCCTGATTTACAGGCTCCAACATGAAGGAAGCTACAAATCCCTAGATTTTCCAACTCCAACTGGAAGGAGGCTCCAACCCCCTAGTTTACAGGCTCCAAATTGAAGGAAGCTACAACTCCTTGTATTCTCTAGCACCAACTAGAAGGAGGCTCCAACCCCCTTTCCCTGAAATATAAATGGAGACTCAACCTGGCACTGAAACTGTCACTAATAATTAACCTGTCACTACCACTGATACTCAACTTGTCACACTGATACTCAACTTGTCACTGTAATTTTCATTGATACATCATCATCATCAAAACTATATCCATTCACATAAACCATATGCCAATATCACCAATAATGTCTCTCAAAACATATTCTCAACATCACCAAGATATGCATCAAACCATGTACCAAGCATGTGACAAAATATGCCTCAAGCATGTGTCATAACATCCATGATAAAGCATAAACCATGTGCCAAAGATATACCTCAAATCATATGCCCAAAATCACTAACATATGTCTCTATCCATGTTCCAAAGACTCTCCAAGATATGCCTCAAGCATATACTATAATCATCAATATTTAACCCTCAAAACATACATAAAGACAAAGCTTTCATTCTATAGAAACCCTAGTGCATCAGATCTTTAATCATCATACCTTCCTCAACTTCATCATCAAGATAATGGCACCTTCTTCAAAACTTTTCCACAGATCTGTGATTCATACATTGTCAACCTGCAAACATCCACGCTTTGCTTCACTGTGACCCACATACATTCGCACTTTGCTCCATTGCAACCTACAAATAACCTTAGAAATGTGTTCCTTGCTCCACTATGACCCATGGATAACCTCAGAAAATGACTTGCTCTCCTCGAACTCTTTTTTTCTAGGATAGATTTTCTTTGTTGAGATCGCCAGGCCTCCTAGCACAAGTGTAGACCCACTTATGCTAGCTCCATTCACAAACACACACTTGCTTGGTTGAACAAATGAGAGGTTTTTGATGTGTATTTATACTTTTCCAAGTGCCTCCTTTATTTGACTTTAGGGTCGACCTGTAACTTCTTGTTGCAACAACTTTTATTCTTTAATTAATTTTGGGGCCAACTTGTAACTTCTCGTCCTTAGATCCAGGGTTTCTTGACCATACTTCGGGGATTCATCTTTAAGAGGGAATAACTTCTCAACCATGGGGAACCATGTGACGTACTACCTACCATTGGAAATGGCATGATGAGGATTATCCATTTATGAGGGTTTTGTATGTATTTTCATTTTCCTATTTTTCCTCAAAAACCTTCGGGATTCATGACCATACCTCTAGGGATTCTTGTAGACTTCTTCAAAGAATCTTCCTGTGAGGGTCATGCTTAAATCTACGCCATAAGGGGACCAATTTGGAGACTCCCAAAAATATACTTCTTCTAGAGTTGACATCAATGACAACCAATTTTCCAACAATATTCCCCTTTCGAATTGATGGCAACACTCATGCTCTCCCTGTGACCAATTCTCCCCTTATCTTCATGCGCGCCCCCTTTCTTCATGATTTTGTTCTTTCTCTCCCCCTTTGACATCAATGGAAAAGAGTAACTCCCCCTGACAATTTTTTTCCCCCTGTCTTCTTTGAAAAAATGTTGTGTAGATCATTGTGGGGAAGAAAGTGCTCCAAGTTTCTGTCGAAGATACTCAAATTTCTCTCTTGGGAGAGGTTTGGTGAAGATATATGCAATCTTTTCTTTTGTCCCAATGTACTCCAACTTGATATTCTTTTCAATAACTTGTTCCCACTAAAAGTGAAACTTAATTGGAATATGTTTGGTCTTGGAATGCATCACTGGACTCTTGGAGATACTTATAACACTGCTATTGTCACAAATTATTGAGATGGGCTCATCACATTTTACTTGTATGTCTTGCAGAGTTTGCTTCATCCAGAGGACCTGAGTACAACATGTTGTTACTGCAAGATATTTTTCTTATGTTGTGGACAATGATACTTAGGACTTATTCTTACTTAACCAGGACACCAGACAATCACCCAAGTAGAAGGTTGCTCCACTAGTACTTCTTCTATCATCAATTCTTCCTTCCCAATATACATCTATGTAGGTGACCATAGTCAACTCATTACCTTTTGGATACCACAATCCAAGACAATCACCCAAGTAGAAGGTTGCTCCACTAGTACTTCTTCTATCATCAATTCTTCCTTCCCAATATACATCTATGTAGGTGACCATAGTCAACTCATTACCTTTTGGATACCACAATCCAAAATTTGTCGTTCCTTTTGGGTATTTGAAAATCCTTTTTAATCTCAGAGCATGGGTTTCCTTCGATGCCGCTTGAAATATTGCAGCCTGCCCAACTGCTTGAGTTACATATGGTCTTGAGGTTGTCACATAGGGTAGGTTTCCAATCATTTATCTATATAGTCTCTGATATGCTTCCTTATATTCATCATCTTTTCTCAACTTGCAACTAGTCACCATAGGAGTACTTACGGGTTTGCAATCTTCCATTTCAAAATTCTTCGTCATTTCTTTGATGTAATTGGTTTGGAAAATGAAAATACCTTCATCTAGCTAAGATATCTGAAGTCCCAAAAAGAAAGTCAACTCACCAAGTAGGGACATTTCAAACTCATTGTGCATATATTTGGAAAAATTCTTACTGATCATGTCATTGTAACTTCCACAGATGATGCCATCCACATATACTTAAATGATAGGTATGTTGTCCAGATCCACTTTTATGTAGAGATTATTATTTGCATTTCCATTTATGGGTCCTTGTTGTTGTAAGTACTTGTTCAATATTGAATACCAGGATCTAGGGGCCTGCTTGAGTCCATACAGATATTTCTTCAACCTACAAACTTAATCTTCTCTTTTTGACAGTAGAAAACCTTTTGGTTGTTCGATGTAGACTTCTTCTTCTAATTATCCATTTAGAAATGTTGATTTGACAACCATCTGATATACTCTGATCCTTTTGGAACATGCATAGGCCAAGATCATTTTGATTGCTTCTATTATGGCAATAGGATAAAAAGTTTCTTCAAAATCTACTCCTTCAACTTGAGCATATCCTTTGCATACTAGCCTTGCCTTGTTTCTAGTTACATGTCCATCTTTGTTTAGTTTGTTTCTAAACACCGATTTTGTACCAATCCCATTTTTATCCTTAGGTATTGGAACCAATTCCCATGTCTCATTTTTCTGTATTTGATTCAGTTCTTCTTCCATGGCCTTGATCCAATATTCATCATTGTTGGCTTCCTCAAAACGGCTTGGTTCAACTGTAGATAGTAATGCTAGATGTCTTTATTCTAGTGTATGGACCCGTTTTCTTCCTCGGGTTTCTATTCTAGCATTTTTGTCTCCAATAATTTTCTCTAGTGGATGATTTTTCTAAGCCCAGGGGCTAGGTTTTCTAGAAGGTATTTGAAGGTCTTCCTGGTCGTTTTCTTCTTGTTCTTCTTTTGGTTGCTTCTCTTCTTGTTATTGTTGTTGTTCTTCTTCTTATATCTCTTCTTACTTTAGTTTTTCTTCTTCTGCTTCCTAGTCTTTTGAATTTATGCTTTAATCTCGTCTTTAGTATATTTGTTTCATCAATATCTATATTGATGCTTTCCACTATTATGTTGAGACTTAGATTTTAACATTTGTATGCCTTGTTTTTGCTTGAGTATCCAACCAATATGCCTTTATCAACTTGAGAGTCAAATTTTCCAATCTTTTTATCTTCTCTTTTTATGTAACATATGTTTCCAAACACTCTGAAGTGCTTGATATTCTCTAGCCTTCCCTTACATAGCTCATATGGAGTCTTTTCATTGTTTCTTCTAAGAATTCCTTTGTTCAACTTGGAATATTTCAACATGGTTCTGGCCATCTTATGTATAGTTATGTTCTTCCTTTCAACTATTCCATTTTGCTGAGGTGTCCTAGCTATTGAGAATTGCCTTTTTATTCCATGATATTCACAAAATTCCATGAATTATTTTTATGTGAACTCACCTCCATTGTTTGATCTCAAGAATGTAACATCTCGCTCTGGCGCACTTACCTAACTTATTCTTTGAGGACACTTCACTTTCAATCACAATATATAAACTTCAACTTTATCAATAGTATTCAATACTTATGAATTCAATATATCATTGCATCATAAATAGTATCATTCATCAGTGCATAATAAGCAACCATAGATATATAGTACACCGAAATTTACGTGGAAACCCAAATGGGAGAAAACCATAGAATGCTTTCTTATATATATCAAGAATACATTCATAGGAAGAAACAACTTCCCAATTCTCCAACACCAATTGGAAGGAGGCACAAACCTCTTGATTTAGAGGCACCAACTTGAAGGAAGCTACAACTCCTTGAATTCTCCAACTACAATTGGAAGGAGGCTCCAACCCCCTAGTTTACAGGTCCCAACCTGAAGGAATCTCCAACTCCGTGTGTTCTCTGGCTCCAACCAGAAGGAGGCTACGACCCCTTGAATTACAAGATCCAACCTGAAGGAAGATCCAACTCCCTTGTTCTCCAGCACCAACCAGAAAGAGGCTATGATCCAGATGGATTTCAATGGCCTCCCACCTATTCCAACTGGTTCATTTTGGTAGTTTCCAGTTTGGTAGTTTTTTCCTAGTTTTCGGGTCCTCGACTTCCGGGGTGTTGAGATTTGGTAGCTTGGAGGTACTTCTACATTGGCAGTGCTCAACATGCAGAAGTGACCAAGCAAATTATCTCCTAGTGACTTTATAATTATAAAGTGATTTTATAAAGTTGAGTATTTTAACTTCGAAATGTAAAAGTAACTTTATGATGTTATGGGTCACTTTATGATGTTATGGGTCACTTTATTAACTTAAGTGACCTCAACGAATGATTAAATTGTGATCGTTGATCTCAAGCGTAAGTGAAGAGTCACTTGAGGGAGATCAAGGGTTAGAGGAGTTACAATTAGAAATTGATAAAAGGTAGCTCATTAGGAGACGAGGACGCAATTGTTGAGGAGAGATTTAGGGAAGTCGAAGGGGCATGCATCCCAAGGAGATTTATATCTTGGAGGGAAAGGGTTTCAACAACCAGGAGGAGGCACACATCCCTAGGATGTTTGGCACACATTCATATACCAAGATCAACATCAATGGATGCCATACAAGATGGATTGGAGGAGGCCGTACATCATCTTTGTGTTTGCTTTGTAGCACCAACCAACTCAGAAAATTCTGCTGTGTATTGGCATGATTTTCTAGGAGTTTTTCTGCTGATAACATATCCGTACAGTGAGGTACGGATATGTACAAATTTATGAGCACGAAAAACAAGAAATGTATCTTCTATTAGTAACTGTACAGTCTGTACAAATTGTATAGGAAATAAATTTTGATTTCTGATTGTGTTACTAAGGATATATGTGTTGTTTTAGTTCAGTTATGAGTGAATGCACATAAGATGTATGCTGATTTAAGCTGTTGTTATACTCAAAAATTTCCCTAAAGTTGAATAAGAAACATTCTCCTCAATTCTGTCATTTTTTTTTCTGTGTTATTCCTCTTGGGATTTTACTCAGATTTTTCATGGTGCATTATGGATATTTTGTCCACTGTTATATGATTCCGCTGCAGATTTAGTTTCAGAACTATATTAATTAGTGTTTCTGCTCATTAAGTGAAAATATTAAAGGTTTTAATGCTTGTTGTTATGACTTAACTGGAGGCTGAAATCTGGGTATAATATGGTGAATTTCTGAACTAATTTCAACATGGTATCAGACCATGGTATCAGAGCAGGTTCTTTGAAGTTCAGTCAACAGAATTTTGGCACTTGGGACAACAAGTGATTTGTTGGTACATTTTCTTGAAGAAGATAGAAAAAGGTTCTTTGTTAGGTGGACAAATATGACTTCTAGCATTAGGTTTGAAGATAGATTGGAGGGGGTCTCCAACTACCTACAGTGGAAGGTTAGAATCAACTATGTTCTCAAGGAGAAAAAATTGTGGTCATTTGCGAACACTGTTGTAATTGTACCTATAGATCCCACAACTCTTGATTCTCATGAGGTGAATGAAGCTAAGATTTGGAGAATAAGCTTGGACGGGGTCAAAGACCACCTTATTCCACACTTGGCTGAGAAAAAGACAGCTAATTGAATGTGGGTTGCATTGAAAGGCTTGTATGAGGCTAAGAACGAGAACCGAAAAATGTCTCTTTGGGACAAGCTCCATGGAACTAGGATGGTCAAAGGAGAGAGTGTGGCCACCTACCTCACCCAAGTTGCAAAGGTGAAGGATGAGTTGGTAGCTGTTGGAGAAGTCATTCTTGAGTCAGAGTTGGTGCGGATAGCCCTCAAAGGCTTCACCAAGGAGTGGGCGGTTTTCGTCAAGTGTGTGGTGGGGAGAAATAAGATCCTTGATTTTACCAGATTGTGGGATGATTTTACGCAGGAGGAGATCCGAGAGGGGTCTCATGAAAAAGTATTGGATGGTGTAGAAAACAAGAACGTTTCTCTTGTGGCAAGGGGAAATGAGAAGAAGAAGGACATGAGAAAGGTGAAATTATTTGCATGTCACAAGACTGGACACTATGCTAGTGATTGTCTGAACAACAAGAAGAAGAAACTAGAATCAGAGGTGGCAACATTAGCTTAGGTTGTAGATTTTGCTAAGAAATTTGAGAAGGAGTTCTCTTTCATGGCTAGTCCCATGGGCAGTGGATGCCTAGTGTTCAAGGAAATTGAGTCGTGGTTTGTGGACAATGGTTCCTCTCGAAACATGACCGGGTTGAGGTTAGTTTTCCTCGATCTTACAAAGATAGACTCAGACTTTAGAGTGAATTGTGGAGACAACCCACAACTTGCAGTAAAGGGGGTTGGAAGGGTGGGATTCCAACTAGATTCAAGAGGTCTTCTGGAGGTTGGCAAGGTGTTATATATTCCAGAGTTGACAATTAATTTTCTCTCAGTGTCATCTTTGGATGAGAGTGGATTTGGAGTTGTTTTCCACGGTGGACATGTGATTTTATATCCTGTCGGAGAAACTGTTGACACAACAATGATGGTTGGTGTCAAGTATGAGGGCTTGTATAGGTTGTTGGGTAGACTTGTGTTGGGGTCCAGTGGATTTCTGGACTCAGATTCTGTGTCGGAGAGTTGGTAGGTAGCACATGAGAGAGGGTTGATACATTGCACTCAGTCTTCTTTTGGGACTCTCAAGGGACTTAGAAGGCATGAGTCGACATAGTTGGATGATGAGGAGAGTGTGAAATATCCTAGGATCATGTCTTCAGTTCATGGTACAATGGAGGTAGCAACATAGGCTTTCAGTGCAGTGGGAGTAGTGGCTTCATGTTCAGAGGGAGCAACAAGTTCTAGTACAGAGGGAGCAACTATGGCAGCTGATAAGATGAAGATAGATTCTAGTGGTGATACCCGAAGTACCTCTCTCTCTAAGAGGGAGTGTTGATATTTGGTAGCTTGGAGGTACTTCTACATTGGCAACGCTCAACATGTGGAAGTGACCAAGCAAATTATCTCCTACTGACTTTATAAAGTTGAATCTTTTAATTTCGAAATGTAAAAGTGACTTTATGATGTTATGGGTCACTTTATTAACTTAAGTGACCTCAATGAATGATTAAATCGTGACCGTTGATCTCAAGGGTAAGTGAAGAGTCACTTGAGGGAGATCAAGGGTTAGAGGAGTTACAATTCAAAATTGATAAAAGCAGCTCATTAGGAGAGGAGGGTGCACACTTTGAGGAGAGAGTTGTGGGAGGTGAAGGGTCACTCATCCCAAGAGATTTCTTGAGCGTGGAGAAAGGAGAAGGGTAGCAGGGGAGGCGCATCTTTCAGGAGAGGAAGAGGGCACGCATCCCAAGAAAGTTGCAACTGATACAGAACATGACCGTACAACAGAGAAAGGAATCCGTACTGTACGGATTTGCTGGAGGTACAGCTAAGGTATTCACTGAAATCGTGGTTCAAATTTCAATGCAAGTTGTTGGTTATTTCTAGATTTTCCTTTACTGTTGGTACCGAAGTTTGTGCCCACTGTTCAAAGATTGTTATTGCTGAAGTACAGGCTGTACAGTTCAGCTTTATAACAGAAATTTAATGCAGTTTGTTTTCTGAAACTTGGCACGGATTTCTAGAATTTTTGGACAGTTTTTTGGGTGTAGAAGAGGCACATTTTCTGAGTTGGGTTCTGTTATATCATTGCTGTAAATGACTGCTGTATTCTCAATATCTTTCTCTGGAGCTTAATACAAGATTTCTCCTCAATTTGTTCCATATTTTCTGTGTTATTCTTCTTGGGTTTTACCCATAATTTTTCATGGTGCATATTGGATATTTTGTCCACTGTTAGTAAATGATTCCGCTGCAGATTTAGTTTCAGAACTACATTATTTAGTGTTTCTGCTCATTAAGTGCAACTAGTAAAAGATTTAATGCTTGGCTGTTATGACTTAATTGGAGGCTGAAATCTGGGTATAATTTAGTGAATTTCTGAACTAATTTCAACACAACTTTGCTCAAGCGTGACAACAATTGACTAGAAAATGATAATGATCACCAAGGTGAGACAAGGAAGAAAGCGTAACTCCAAAGCAACATGATTCATTACCCAAATCAACCCATGATCACCATTTTCATGCCTCAAGTAATAACATTATCACTCAAATGAAGTGTTAGAACAATGTACCTCAGTGTATAAATGCACCATATCATATGAGTGAGTTGAGATGAGCATGAATGGGAGGCATCTGCGGGAAGTTGTTTGTGGAGAGTTCGTAATGACATCATTAGATTTGCTGTTTGAAATATGGATCATGGAGAAAAATTTCTCCTCTAGTTACCCCTAGATGTGAGGGGGTAACATTTGGCTCCAACATAGGGACATGTGCTCATCGTAAAGCGCATTAGAACCTCAACGATCTCTGGTACTCCAAGACCTGCCCTCTGCATCACACTAAAAACTCCTACATTCTAACATAAGACCATCGGTACAAAACAAGTAGGGGGATACGATCCCCCTGGTATACGGAAAGTTAAATAAAGGCAGTAAAAATAGATATGAAGCAATCATTCTATACATAATAGAGCAAAATTTCAACTAATTATAAGTGCATATGATCAATCAATAGATGAAAGCAAGTATATAACACAACATAGTGCACTAAAACACCCAACATGCCCTAAAATAAACTAAACTAAGCATAACCAAATCAAGTGCCGGTTGGAGAGTAAAGAGTAAGGAGCTGTCCATCAATTAGTATAGATATCTTCTCTCCATCAAGGCTGGTCAAGGAGAATGAGTTCTTCTCAATCTTTCTTTCAATTATATAAGGAGCAAGCCATTAACTAACAAATTTCTGATGAATATTTGACTTTCCTTTTTCTTTGTCCCATAAGAGTACAAGATCTCCTCCTTCAAGTTGTTTGGCTACATGATCAAATTTCTCCTTCGTTCTATTTCGATCTATTCTTGTTTGATCAAAAGCATGGCTTCTAGGCACATCCTTCTGTTAGAAAGTAATAGATGTTCTCGTTTAACCATAGACAATATAGCAATATTCTCACCCAACCATAGGCCGAAGCCACCCCCGAGCACCTTAACCTTGACAGAGAATAATTCTGGAAGCAAACCCTAGGCCTAATTGCCAATCAATGTAGTGTACCTCTCTCCAGAACTAGCGCACAAGGAAGAAATTCCAAACCATAACCAAGAGAAACTCCAAGCCTAAAACCGAAAAAACAATTTGTAGTAGTTGCAACTGCAGCTACTCTCCATACATGCACACTTACTAAATTTCTGCAGTGCGCACTATATTTCTGTAGTTGTGAGTTGTGTGTGTCCAAATGAGCTCTGACATCCTGTATTTATACTGATCTTCCTTCGCTGTCTGGGTCGAATTCTCTTTCTGGAGGCTAAAAAATCAATATTAATTATTTATTTAGCTGACTTGTCTTCTAGGGTTATGTTCAATGCTTTAGGGTTTCTTCTTGCTTCCTGGAATATTCTATTCTTTTCAGGGTTACACATGGAGGTTTAATACCTCCTGCAGCTACCATAATATCAACACTCCCTCCTAGCTAGGGAGGTATTTAAAGGTAATGGTCTTGAGCACAAACA
>CBVK0103684037.1:0-17848 GCA_900067695.1 Picea abies | reverse complement strand
TGAGCCGTTGATTGCAGCGCTGTGATCTGAACCTTTGAAAGGTGAACGAGACAATAGGTGAAGGTGGAAAAATCACATATGGGAAAAACTTAGGATAAGGGTAATTTCGTGGGTTTCTTTCGACATTTCTCACTCACACCAACAAGGGGGACATCAAATCAATTGCATTTGGGAATTGGGGACCTAGAGAGAAAGCTTTGTCAGTCTGGCTTCATTTCAGCAAGTGGGGCAAAACAATTAACCTCCGTCCTAACCTACTGTCACAAGGAAATTGACCCAGATTAAACGGTTGGATCAAGATTTTATTCTTTCTAGGGGCTACCTGATCAGGATTAGATGGTCTGATCTGGTGTATTCACTAATTCTAACCTAGGGGCTATCCGATCAAGATTAGACAGTATGATCAGATGCATTCACTAGCCTATCAACATTGGAAATTCAAAAGAACTTGGTCATGCTTGAAAGGTATGACCAAGTTGCTATTATTGCATGGGGCCTTCATTTCAAATCTTTTTGCCCTTTTTTCTTTTCTTTTCACAAATTATTTGAAGGATGAAATATCATTTGTGAGCCAGGTCACCTAGATATAGATAATATCCCAGTCACAAGATGATTCCCATAAATTATGGGGTGATAACAAGTTCCTTTGTCACACAAGGGATTCCTCGAGAAAAAATTTAAAAGGATCTCTTGCTCCATTATCTTTCTTCTCATCCCCTGTGAGTTCTAGTCAGGCTCGATGCGGCCGATCTTGCAAAGGCTCAACTGGTTCGAGTCCCAACTTCTTGTACCCAAATCTTGTCGGGGACATGCATAAAGAAAAACAAATGAACAGCATACCTCTCTAATACCACTGATCCAGATTTATGAGTGGAAAGAAATGAATAACAGATTGAATACAATAACACAAATATACGGAGAACAACAACAGATATTCAATGAACAATAACTTCTATCGAATAAATAAAATAGGTTGAAACTGTAAAACTGCAGAATTGAAACAACTTGCTCGAATGGTGGTAGTTATCCTTGAGAAGGGATGTGGTTTCTACATGAATCCATCTGAGCAAAATGATTACAATGAGGCTCTAGAGGCATTTTTAATATTACTCATGAATGCCAAAACCTTATACATCCAAAAACCTAACCCTAGGAGATGAAACGCCAGAAGTTGTGGGCCCCGATGGGTAAGTCGGTACCTCAACTTCCAAGGGTCGTAACTTTTACATACGACCTTCATTTTAGGCGTGTGATAGCCCATTGGAAAGGTATTTTCAAGAACTACAAATTATGTCATAAAACTCTAACCCAATCTACAGTTTGACTATGGAAAGCCAAAGAAACATTGTTTAGGGCCCCAAAACGGCCCTGGAAGTACAAAAAGATGTACTCACATGAAAACTTCCAAAATAATCCAGTTGAAATAGGTGGACGGCCACCAATATCCACTTGGACGTTCTGTATGGATTCAGGATAGCTACGAAAGTGAAGAACTATTATAGCAAGATTTTCCTCACCCCATGCAACTTGCTTAGAAGTCTTTTTCCATTTCCCTATGCAGACTTGAAGTCCCCTTTTGCACTTCCCATAGCTAAAAATCATATTTTCCACATATGCATGCCCTAACAGCTATACAACATGCATTTATGCAGGTTGCACCATTACAACCCATGTACATCCAGTTTTGTGCCCAAAATTAAAAATCATGTTGGGTTTCCATGTCACATAACAGGATCCATGATCCTCGACCTTCCATATACTGGAAACTTTCTGACTCAACCCTTCAGTTCCATTTGAAGGCTATAAAATGGGTCATATCCAAGTTGTGGAAGAGGAGAGAATTCAACTTTTGAGAGAAAATTTAGTCTAGATAAATTATTCACTTCATATTGAGTATGCATCCCTCTGTCCTTTAAATTTTGAACACATTGTTCAACCCCCAAGCTCTTCCCTCTTTGATGGTGAACTTCATTGTATCTATTATATGAGCTTTCCTTTGGTAGAGGATTGAAGTGGTAGAGGCCCAGCTGGAAGGGACTTGGTTTCTCGGTTCTGAGACATGCCAACACAGAATTTTTTCACTCATACACTTATGTTGATCATATTTTAATAGAAATATTATTTTCTCGTCTAATTGATGTCTTGCAAATATTTGAATTATTATTCCATGGGCGTATTTGTTATGAATGTTAATGGATTATGCTAGTGTATGTGCTAATTGTATATATTATCACCATATTCTTGGTATCTTGGTTTTTGAGGACAAGTTGTAGGTATAGGGCTTTCAGTTACGTGCTCAATGGTGGTCTTCATCGAACGTTCGGACAAGGTAGGCTCTTTATCTTGTCTTGTTAGCATTTACATTTATATATCATACTTGGGATTAGAGTCGATTTATGCAATCATTATGTCTGTTGTGGTTTACCCCATGCCATAGAGTGATTTTCTTTGTAACGGAATTGGCAACCATACTAGGGATTCAATCTTCTATTTTGGGGTTTGGAGTGTTTTTCTCCTTTGATTGCTCTCAGTTAGCTTGAGTTTCCTTGTTGTTTGATTGCTTGACAATATTCATTTTGAATCTGATTTTCTTGGCTTTATCCTTAACCTGGCAGTGTTTTAATACATATATGTGGGTTTTCCCTTGATAGACGCGTACATATGTGAGTTGTCATTCTATAGGGCGTGTACATACATGGTTTTTTCTCAAACAGTTGTGTACATCAATCTTGTTTTATTGATTGTTGAGTTTGGTGTTTGTTGGGAGAGTTTTGATAGCTATTGAGTCTTCTTAGATCTCTGACATAGCTGTTGAGTGCTTGTAGAGTGATAGGAAACCTTTATTTGGTTGAATTTTTGGGTGCTTCTTCTTTCTCATCATCTTTTTCATTGTTTGTCCTTGCATCTTGGGATGAGTGTTTGATTCTTAGTATCCTGCTTGGTTTGTCTCTTTTTCTTAAAGTAGGGTCTATATATCAAGTTGTTATTTAGTCATTGCATTTTCATTCTTTATATTGAAAATAAAAAAATATACATTTTGAATTTTGGAATTTTATCTTTGGGTTGTTTAATATTGATCTTGATATACATGGAAATATTGTGTTTTATTGAAATTGCATAATTGAATTGAAAGTTGCATTTGTGAAAAGCTTATCATTTTTTTGAGAATTGAAGTTAGGACTTTGCATTATATTCATATTCATTTATTTTTTATGTTGAGTCACAACATCATTAGTTTCATGACCACATATTTTGAGTAAACAAATCCATTAAAAGTAACGCTGATAAATTTAAAATTGATTAGAAACGATTTTATTTTTCAGGGTACACAAACTATCTTAAGATGTAGAACCTTGGAATAGGATTTTGTGAGTAAACCTCTCCAAGGATATTAAACTCAACATATGTGTCTGACTAAGGGAGTGATGAAATCCATTGTATAATTAGTGACATCAGGAGGCTCTGCTCACACCGGAGTTAAGCACAAGGTCACACAAAGTTGGTTGTAGAGATATCCCTCTAATACCTTCTTAGTGTCAAAGATATTTCTGAGGATCTATTCGTATATGGGGGTCTTCCTAGTACCTTTACCTTTGTGAGAGGTGGTGCTTTCAATATTTTAGGATTCGTTACCCTACCCATATGATGGACCTGAATTATGATTGTTCGCATGCGCATTGGTTATATCATGGTGGCTTTAGTTGCTTGACATGGGTAGCCACATAGGTTACTTGTAGGGGTTATTCTACAGGTACCCTGAGTCCATTGGTTATATCATGGTGGCTTTAGTTGCTTGACATGGGTAGCCACATATGTTACTTGCAGAGGTTATTCTGCAGGTACCCTAAGTTAGATAAGGGTCATACAACACACATCCTTTATGGAGGATTACATCTCCAGGGGGATCTGACTGACTATGTTGTTAATCCCACGAGGGCCCTTATAATTGATTCTGATACCTCCTATCTTTTGAAGGGAGCCTCGGGCCCCTCTTGGGTGAGGAAGAACTACTCTAGTGAGGGAGGCCCCTTTTCAGCCATTTTATATTGTTTGTGTGCATTGGGAATTTTGTTTATTTTGGTGTGCTCTTTGATTATTAGTAGGCCTTAGGATTTTGTTTTTTATACCTCGAGTCTTGAGTCATTGTGGAGCCAGACCCACTTCCTCGCATCTCTCGTCATTTGTTGAAGTTACTACTATATTTTGATTATTTTCCTTCTAAAGGGTGCACAAACTAGCTTAAGATTTAGAGCCTTGGAATAGGATTTTCTGAGTAAACTTCTCCAAGTATATTAAACTCAACATATGTGTCTGACTAAGGGAGAGTTGAAATCCATTTTATAATTGGTGATGTCAGGAGGCTCCGCTCACACTCAAGTTAAGCACGAGGTCATGTGAAGTTGGTTGAGGAGATATCCCTCCAATACCTTCTTAGCGTTCAAGATATTTCTGGGGATCTATTTGTATATGGGGGTCTTACTATTACCTTTACCTCTATGAGAGGTGGTGATTTTGAGATTTTTAGCTTTGTTACCCTGCCCATATGGTGGAATTGAATTACGACTATTCTCTTGCGCATTGGTTATATCATGGTGGTTTTAGTTTCTTGACATAGGTAGCCACATAGGTTACTTGCAGCGCTTATTCTGTAAGTACCTTGAGTCAAATAAGGGTCGAACAACACACAAACTTTATGGAAGATTACCTCTCCGGGGGGATCTGACCGACTGTGTTGTTAAGCCCACAAGGGACCTTATAATTGATTTTGATACCTCCGATCTTTTGAAGGGAGTCTCAGGCACCTCTTGGGTAAGGAATACCTACTTTAGGGAGGGAGGCCCCTTTAATCCACTTTATCCTGTTTGTGTGCATATTGGTCTTTTGTTTATTTTGGTGTGCTCTTTGATTGTTAGTTAGCCATAGGATTTGTTTTTATATCTCAAGTCTTGAATCATCTTGGAGCCAGACCCGCTTCCTCGCCAGTCTCCCATTTTTTTGAAGTTACCACTGCATCTTGAGTATTTTCCTTCTAAAAGGCATAAAGTTATCAAACGTGGTACACACACCTCCACCTACCAAACTTGTGGTCATACAAGTATGAGTATTGAGTCAGGTCAAAAAGTTATTGGGAGTCCTTCGACTCCCATACCTATGGTAGTTAATGGATCTCATTTGACGCCTTCAACCACTATGGTTGTAGTGTCATAAGTTCCAGTCGTCACTTCTATCCAACCTATGGTTGCTACTCAACCAATAGTGACAAACCCTTTTGGGTCTTCCAACCTATGGTTGCTACTCAACCAATAGTGACAAACCCTTTTGGGTCTATTTTTGGTACACCTAGGTACAATAATCAGTCTATTCCTTCAGCCTCTATCCCTTTCTCTTATGGTATGCCAAATCTGACATCACAATTTTCGTCCTCCATTCCAGAGATGAATAAAAATCCTAGTATTGGACCTGGGGGCATGGCTCCTCCACATATCCCACTCTCGTTTGGTGGATCTCACATTCCCCAAACGAATCCTGTGATTGGAATCCAACCCTCTTTTCCTCATGGGTCTAATCCTAGTCTTAATGTTCTTGTATGGAGTAATCAACCGAGCGGAGAAGCTCCTACTACATTTCATCCTTTCCACCTTCCTCCTCCACATTGATTCCAACCAACAAGTTTGGCATGACAAATCCACCTCTATCCTCCGGATTTCCACCTGGGGGAGGTCAGTTTCATACTTTGGGAAGCCCCCAACCTGGAGCTACTCTGGATGGGGGAAATATTTATGACCCTCATTATAAAATTCCTAATGGAATGGTGCCAAACCAACCCCTTATGTATTAGTTTGGAGGGGGGTTTTACAATCTCGGACAGGGCCATGGTGCATACCAAAACCCTAGATAGGTTGGGAGTCCCTAGCAACAAACTTTCTCGGGAGCATGGGCTCAGATGCCGCAACCCTGGCTCCCTTTTCTGGCCATGCTTAATTTTCTAGACTTATCAATATTAATGAACCCTGGCTCCCTTTTTTGGCCATGCTTAATTTTCTAGACTTATCAATATTAATGAATGACCCAGTGCATCATGATCCTTCATGGCCCCCTGTCCCCACCAAGTTTCCTTCGAATATTTAGAAATTCGAAGGAAATGCTGGTGAGGATCCTGGTGATCACGTCACTACTTTTCATATTTGATTCTCTTCAAATTCTCTTAACAACGATTCTATTCATTTGAGATTGTTTCAATGCACCCTCATGGGGGTTTCTACAAAATAGCACATCGAGTTACCAAGGGGGACATACGGTAACTTTAACTAGATGGTTTTATTCTTTCTCAACCACTTCTAGTTGTTGGTTTGTTACGATGTTGGCATAGAACTTTTTCCAGCCCTCTTCCAGGACAAAGCCACCCACATATTAGACCATATCCAAGAGTGGCGTAGACGGAAGAGGTTGACCAAAGCCTACATTCCTCTAGAGTTCATGTTGGAATGGTTTCTTAAGTCTTCCTCGCGCCATCAGAGATGTGTATAAGAGACAGTTCCTCTAGAGTTCATGTTGGAATGGTTTCTTAAGTCTTTACTGCCTTATATTTCGAAGGATGTTTCTATATATGGAGTTACATCTCAAAAGGAAGTGATTTTCAAATCCCAGTAGTTAGATCTCATATATGCTCAGTCTGGGATGTTATACAAAATTCTTCCTGACGCACCGAGTTCAAACTACGGCCCTAGACAAAATCCCAAACCTCATGTTGATGGCATTATAGGCTCCGCAAATGTTAAATCTACAGACTTGGTGACGAACCAGTTGAAAGAGTTGTCTCTAAGCCAGTCTATAGGAGGATAGAATTTGGTGACGAACCAGTTGAAAGAGTTGTCTCTAAGCCAGTCTATAGGAGGATAGAATTCGGCTATGTCCTCCAGTCCCACTCAGTCGGAAGTTCATGTGAATTTGGTGATAGCCTAAGTGGAGATCGAGTTTGGTGAAGAATTGAGCACTCTTGAGTTCATCCGGAAGGTCATCAATGATCGAAATGGGAAACTTATCTTTGATTTTCAAATTGTTGAGATCTCAAAAGTTGGGACACATGTTCTATGCCTTATTTCTTGAGGACCATGACAAATAGTGACCAATAAGGTCTAGTAATAGGACAAACAACACCAACGACTAGCAACTCCTAAATATCTTTTCCATTTCATTTTTTTGGGAAAATGGATGGTGACACAAGTATACTTTTGGTGGGACAATACCCAGTATGAGTAGAATAGAATGATCATGCTCACTTTGGGAGAGTGTTATTCCTTGGGTAGATTCAAATATGGATTGGTGTTTGGCCAAGACTAACTACATGTCAGAATGAATGGGTTGAAAAGGTGTCTCAAAGGATTGAATGGCATGGAATTGAACTACAATGCCTAAATTTCCCTATTTAAGAATCTTTTCCATACGGTGGGAGATGATGGTATTTTGAGAGTTGGTTGTAATTCCTTTGAAAGTGTAGTTATCCCCATCCTATTGGAAACTTGTGTATAACTCACAGAAATCCATATTTATGGGACCTAATGTCCTTAACCATTCAACACCCAAGAAAATGCCACAACCACCCATTTCCATAGAAAACATATGGATTTTACAGAAATCCATATTTATGGGACCTAATGTCCTTAACCATTCAACACCCAAGAAAATGCCACAACCACCCATTTCCATAGAAAACATATGGATTTTCAAGGTCTTGTTCCTTGAGACATTCCTGGATAGGGAATGGTGCCAAGGCATCCTCTGGAGGTAGATTAACCTCCTTTTTTAATTCATATGGACATTGGTGTCCACCCACCTATTATGCTAGCTCAAATTATAGTTTTCCATCTTGGAAGTTTTTCTACATTTTTTCGAGTCCCAAACTTTCGTGGTCATTTTGAGGATCAAAACGACGTTTTTTTAGCTCGACAGTGCCTAACATGTGGCCAAACGAAAATGCTATGCCAGACGAAATGTTTACTCCTCAGCTAGAAATTTTTGACGAGGTATCGAGTGCCCCAAACGGAGATCGTATGCAAAACTTACAACCTCGGAAGTTGATGTGTTAACTACCCCCATCGAGACCCACAAACATTTTGGTGTTTCATCTCCCAAGGTGTTTTGGAGTTTATGGTTTTATCCATTATGATTTATGTTAAAAATTCCTTTGGAGCCTTATTGTAATCAAATTCTTGTGAATGAGCATAGTTGACACATATCTCCTCAGAGATAAGCTACCACCATTCTAGCTAGCTCATGCGCTTTTGCACTTTACAGTCTTTCATATTTCAGACACTCATTAATAGAATCTGAGTTTTATTGTATTATTGTTTTCCTTTCCATATCTTTGTGTAGTTCCTTGTTATGTATTTGTTATATTTATGCCTTCATATCATTCTCAAAATAATCTGATTCAGTGGTATCAAAGCGGGTTACTAATTCATGGGAACTAGAGTTTGAAGCATATTTTGGGTTCAAATATTTGCAACAATATCCAACCTCCCTTTGGCACTCTCAAAGTCCATTTGTTGGTCGATACATTGTAAGTATCACAATTAGCCCAAAATAATTATAGGGTTTTTTTGCCCTCAGAACTCCATTCACCATTGCAGGAGAATCCTTACATGGATTCACTACATCCATTGGTCTGCAAAATTTTCAAAAAAATTGTAGGGTATCCTTGTTGCTCATGGAGGTTCCATGGCCTCTATAACAACACAAACTTCTCTACAAACCCTTAGCATCTTTTGTATCCCTCTGTGCTTGTTTATCTCTTATTCAATGCTATTGTAGATTCATACAATAATTTTACGGATTAAAAGAATATACATAAATCATTTGGAAGCTTGGTCGACCTCATTCCATCCCTTTCTAAACTTACCCACAAATGTATGGTCATCATAGAAGCAAAATCATGGACGAAATACAAGGCATCTATCTTCCGCAAACTTTATGCAAGTTCCACGACCTCTATATAGAATTTCATAGGTAAAACTATAGCTCATTTTAAATGATTCTTTGTTATCTCAAATGGGTTTTTTACGGAATTTCATTTTGTTTCCTTGTTTGTGAGATATGATTTATTTAAACACCAAAGGTCTGTTAAACAGTGTGGTCATGCATCCCTTGAGTTTCAGATAGAGTTTTCTCAATCCACAAGATATAGAGAAAGTATCTTATATTAATGGAAATCTCTCTTCAATACCTCAAATGGGTCTTCAACGGAATTTTATTTCATCATGTGCATCAAAATATATGAACAAAATTGCAGCCATAGGTCGACCTCCATGAAAATAGGGTTTTTTTCATTTTTATTTTTATTTTTTGGATTTATTAAATCCTATTGTATTTTTTTTTACCCATGTAAAATACCCCATAAATTGTAATTGGCATTAACAAAAAAAAATTCATTGCCAAATAGGTTATGGGTCATCCACAAACCCACGGTTATGGGTTAACCACACAAAACCCTTATCTTCATTCACACTCAACACATTATAATCATGATGGTACCATGAACATAATGGGGTCTCTTTTTTTAACATGGGTGAAATAATGGAGACCATTATTTTCTAATGGGGGAGGATTGATCTGAATCTTAGGGGGGCTTATAGTCTAAATTTGGATGTATAAGTCATATATTTTTTTTTGTGTGTGTAAAAAGGGAACTTGATAGATGTGTAATTGATGGAGACAAACCTAATCAAAATTGACTTCATCCAAAAGACACCTTATAAAAAGTCTACAGGGAGAGAGTGAAGTTCGAGAAGGAGAGGTCCCAAAATTGGCCTCATTGCATGTAATGGTTCTTCATTATTTTCTAATGGGGGAGGATTGATCTGAATCTTAGGGGGGCTTATAGTCTAAATTTGGATGTATAAGTCATATATTTTTTTTTGTGTGTGTAAAAAGGGAACTTGATAGATGTGTAATTGATGGAGACAAACCTAATCAAAATTGACTTCATCCAAAAGACACCTTATAAAAAGTCTACAGGGAGAGAGTGAAGTTCGAGAAGGAGAGGTCCCAAAATTGGCCTCATTGCATGTAATGGTTCTTCTTAATGGAATCCCTCTTCTCAAAATCTCTCTCTTTCTCATATTTTTGTGGTGTATTCGTTTCATGGATTTTTGCCAATGTTCATGTGATTAATTCTATGGCATATTTGTATGGTTTCTCTCCTCCTCTCTTGGCATTCATGCCTTCTAGATATTATCCCTCAAGATCTAGGAAGCTCATTACAATCGAGTAGCAAGACATTTTGGTGTAGACAAAACAGTGGCAGTACTGCAAAATCATTTTTATTGGTTGAAGCTTCGACAAGATGTTTGCAAGTACATCATATCCTACACTCCTTGTGCCAGTGCCAAGCCCACTATCAAAAAATAGGGTCTATACACCCCTCTTCCTACTCTATATATTCCTTGGGATTCAATCTCCATGGACTAAATGTATGTTCTTCCTTCAACCAAGCATGGGAATGATTGTGTCTTCATGGTCATTGATCGATTCTCTAAGATGGTAGTTTTGGCACCCTGGAAGAAGAGCATCACAATCGATGCCACCGTCAAGCTCTTCTTTACACATGTTTGGGTTTATTTTGGGCTTCCAAGAACTATTATCTCCAATCGATACAGCAAGTTCCTGAGAAATTTTTGGTTCATCCTATCGTTAATGATGGAAACCAAGCTAACCAAATCGACTGCCTTCCACCCAGAGACTGATGGAAAAATAGAGGTAGTCAACAAGATGATTTTCTATATCTTGAGGATGTATAATTCCAAACATCCATGCACATGGGATGAAAACCTTTCTTATGTTCAACATAGCTACAACAGAGTTTCCCTCCATTGTTCTATTGGCCACATCACTTTTCAGGTGTGTTTGGGGTTCCATCCATTGGTCCCATTGATGTAGCTCTACCCATTGCAGCCACACAGGAAGATTCCTCCCATGCTCAAACCGAGGTTCATCGGGAAGCCAAATTTTTTGAGTTCATCTAGTACATCCAACAATAAGTTCATGATATTGTGCAGAAAGACAATGCCAAGTACTATCAACTCCATGATCAACTCCAAGTACCACACAAGTTTCAGGTGGGATATAAGGAATGGTTGTGTTTGTAGAAAGAGCACCTCAAAAAATGCCATTGGAATCTATGCACACTCCCATAAAGGCCTTACACCATCATCAAGGTAGTGCGTGAGAATAATTTTGAATTAAATATTCCTCCTTTCCTCGGCTTGCACCCAGTATTTAATGTCGAACTGCTTCGACCATATTTTCCACCTCTCCTGGACACTTCGGATGTGGTTGAGTAGTTATCCCCTATGAAACTCAATCCTAACTGCATCGAATAGGAGACAGTTGATCAAATCATGGACACAAAGACAAAGGACACCCACCAACAAACCATCCAACTATATCGGTTCGTCAAAGCAGGCAGTTTCTTCATCAGGGAAAGTGACTCAACGTGAGTCAGATTCAACAAAAGTTTTTCCATATGATGAAGGAACTTGACACAATGGAGACCATTTCTTGCTAATGGGGGAGGAATGATCCAGGTGGACATTGGTGGCCACCCACCTATTCCACTAACTCAAATTACAGTTTTCCATCTTGGAAGTTTTTCTACAGTTTTTCGGGTCCCAAACTTTCGGGTTCGTTTTGAGACCCTAAATGATGTTTTCTTGACTCGGAGGCACCTATCATGTGGAAAAAGGAATATATTATGTCGAACAGAATGTGTACTCCTCGGCTAGACCTTTCCAACGAGGTATCAAGTACCCTAAACAAATATTGTTTGCAAACGTTACGCCCTTGGGAAGTTGATGTCTCAACTACTCCCATTGGGGCCCACAAAGATTTTTGTGTTTCATCTCTCGGGATTAGGGTTTTGTATTTTTATGGTTTTCTCCATTATGATTTATGTTAAAAAGGCCTTTGGAGCCTCGTTTTAATCAATTTTTTGCGAATGAGCGTAGTCGACGCATCTCTCCTAAAAGATAAGCTACCACCATTCAAGCTAGCTTGTGTGCTTTTGCATTTTACAGTATTTTGTATTTCAGAAGTCATTAATAAAATCTGAGTTTTACTATATTATTGTGTTACTATGTTCCTTTCCATATCTCTGTGTATTTCCTTGTTATGTCTCTGTTATTTTTTCCTTCATATCGTTCTCAAAATAATCTGGATCAGTGGTATTAGAGAGGGTTACTACTTCATGGGAACTAGGATTTGAAGCATATTTTGGGTTCAAATACTTGCAGCAATATTCAACCTCCTTTTGGCACTCTCGGAGTCCATTTGTTGGGTCGTACACTGTAAGTATCACAATTGGTCCACAGGCATTATAGGGTTTTTCTACTCTCAGAACTTTGTTCGTTGTTGCGAGAGCATCCTTACATGGATTCACTACATCCATTGGTCTACAACATTTTCAAAAAATATGCAGAGTTTCCATGTTGCTTAGGGAGGTTCCATGACCTCTACAACAACCCAGACTTATCTACAAACCCTTAGCATCCTTTGTGGCCC
Source organism: Picea abies (assembly GCA_900067695.1). Classification (NCBI taxonomy): domain Eukaryota; kingdom Viridiplantae; phylum Streptophyta; class Pinopsida; order Pinales; family Pinaceae; genus Picea; species Picea abies. The sequence goes on along the minus strand of CBVK0103684037.1, from coordinate 5,293 downwards.
TCTACCCTTGGTTCTCTCATATTCAGCGCTATTTCATATTCATGAAAGAATTTTACGGCTTAAAATATATATACATACATCATTTGGAAGCTTTGGATACCTCATTCTATCCCTTTCTCAGCTTACCCACAATTGTATGGCCACCATAGGACCACAATCATGGACAAAATACAGGGAAGTTATCTTCTGCAAACTTTATGCAGGTGCCACAACCTCTACAGAGCGTTTCAAAGGGAAAGCTATAATTCATTTTAAAGGATTCTATGTCAACTCAAATAGTTTTTTTACGGAATTTCATTTAGTTTCTTGGTTTGTGAGATATGATTGATTTAAGCACCAAAGGTCTATAAAATAGTATGATCATGCATCCCTTGAGTTTCAGGTAGATTTTTCTCTCTCCACAGGCTACAATAGAGAAAGTATCTTATATCAATGAAAATTTCTCTTGAATACCTCAAATGGGTCTTCAACATAATTTTATTTCATCATCTTCATCAAAAGATATGAACAAATTTGCAGCCACAAGTCCGTCGCCATGAAAATAGGCTTTTTTCATTTCAAATTTTATTTTTTGGATTTATTAAATCCTATTGTAATTTTTTTTACCCATGTAAATATCCCATAAATTGTAATTGGCATTAACAATAAGATTTTCATTGCCAAACCGATTACGGGTCATCCACAAACCCACAGTTATGCGTAAACCACACTAAACCCTTCTCTTCATTGGCACTTGACACATTGTAATCATGATGGTACCATGAACATAATGGGCTCACTTTTGTTAGCATGGGTGAAATGATGGGGACCATGATTTTATAAGGGGGGAGGATTGATCTGAATATTAGGGGGGCTTACAGTCTAAATTGGATGTATAAGTCATATTTTTTTTTATGTAAAAAGGGAACTTGATAGATATGTAATTGACGAAGTCAAACCTAATCAAAATTGACTTCGTCCAAAAGACACCTTATAAAAAGGCTATAGGAAGAGAGTGAAATTCGAGAAGGAGAGGTCCCAAAATTGGCCTCATTGCATATAATTTTTCTTCTTAATGGAATCCTTCTTCTCCAACTCTCTCTCTCTCTCTCTCTCTCTCTCTCTCTCTCTCTCTCTCTCTCTCTCATATTTTTGTGGTGTATTCAGCTCTCTCTCTCTCTCTCTCTCTCTCTCTCATATTTTTGTGGTGTATTCAGTAAATGGGTTTTCGTCAATGTTCATGTGATTAATTTTATGGCATATTTGTATGGTTTCTCTCCTCCTCTCTCGGCATTCATGTCTTCTAGATATTAGCCCTCAAGATCTCAGAAGCTCATTACAATCGTGCATCGAGACATTTTGGTGTAGACAAAAGAGTGGTAGTACTACAAAATCATTTTTATTGGACAAAGCTTCGACAAGATGTTCACAAGTACATCATATCCTACACTTCTTGCATCATTACCAAGCCCACCATCAAGAAGAATGGGCTATACACCCCTCTTCCTACTCTGGATATTCCTTGGGAGTCCATCTCCATGGACTACATGTCTGGTCTTCCTTCAACCAAACATGGGAATGATTGTGTCTTTGTGGTCATTGATTGATTCTCTAACATGGAAGTTTTGGCACCCTGCAAGAAAAGCATCACATCTGAGACAACCACCGAGATCTTCTTTACAAATGTTTGGGTTCATTTTGGGATCCCACGAACTATTATATCTGATCAAAACAACAGGTTCTTGATCACTTTATGGTCCAGCCTATGGTCGATGATGGACACCAAGATGAACAAATCGACTGCTTTCCACCCACAAGCTGGTGAACAAATAGTGGTAGTAAACAGGATGATTTTCCATCTCTTGAGGATGTAAAATTCCAAACATCTATGCACATGGGATGGAATTCTTCCTTATGTTCAACATCGCTACAACAAATCCCTCCATATCTCTATTGGCCACATCTTTTTTCAGGTGTGATTTGGGTTCCAACCATTGGTCGTCATTGATGTAGCTCTGCCCATTGCAATCGCACAAGAAGATTACTCCCATGCTCAAGTCAAGGTTGATCGGGTAGCCAAATTTGTTGAACACATTCAGCACATATAACAACAAGTTCATGATATTGTGCAAAAATTCAATGCCAAGTATAAGCATTGCCATGATCAACACCGAGTACCACACAAGTTTTAGGTGGGAGATAAGGTATGGTTTCATTTGCAGAAAGAGTGCCTCACATGACCCCGTCAGAAGTTATTCCCACTATGATATGGGCCTTAGACCATCACCAAGCTTGTGGGTAAGAATTATTTTCAATTAATTATTCCTCCTTTCGTTGTCTTGCACCCGGTATTTAATGTGGAACTGCTTCGACCATATTTTCCACCTCTTCTGGACACTTCGGAAGTAGTCGTGCAGTTGGCACCAACATAACTCAATCCTAACTACATAGAATAGGAAACAGTTGATCAGATTATGGACACCAAGACAAAGGACACCCGCCAACAGACCATCCAACTCTATCGGGTCGTCAAAGCAGGGAATTTTCTTCATCGGGGAAAGTGGCTCACCAGTAGTCATATTCAACAGAATTTTCCCCATCTAATGGAGGAAATTGATGCAATAAAGATTATTTCTTCCTAAGAAGGGGGGGGAGATGATCCAGGTGGAAATTGGTGGCCACCCACCTATTCCAGTGGCTCAAATTATAGTTTTTCATCTTATCAATTTTTAAATAGTTTTTCAGGTCCCAAACTTTCGGGGTCATTTTGAGGCCCTAAATGACGATTTTATGGCTCAATGGCACCTAACATGTAGCCAAAGGCAAATTCTAGGTTGAACGGAATGTGTACTCCTCGACTAGACCTTTCTGGCGAGGTATTGAGGGCCCCAAACGGAGATTGTATGCAAATGTTACACCCTCAGGAAGTTGACATATCAACTACTCCCATCGGGGCCCACAAACCTTTTGGTGTTTCATCTCCCAAGGTTAGGGTTTGGGATGTTTATGGTTTTCTCCATTATGTTTTATGTTAAAAAGGCCTTTGGAGCCTCATTGTAATCAGCTTCTTGCAAATGAGCATAGCCAACACATATATCATCATAGATAAGCTACCACCATTCTAGCTAGCTTGTGTACTTTTGCATTTTACAGTGTTTTGTATTCTAGACGGTCATTAATAGAATATGAATTTTATTGTATTATCTTTGCCATAGCTTTGTGTATATCCTTGTTATATCTATGTTATATTTCTTACTTCGTATCATTCTCAAAATAATATGGATCGTTGCTTTAGGATATACTGAAAGAATCCACTAGATAGAGAGGGTAACCCTTAAATAAAGTTGTTTGAATTAAGATTTCTCTAATAAATTGAAGAAAGATGGTATTTCTCAACAAAATCAAACTATTTAAGAAAACTTAAGTATAATGATAGGGAAAATAATGAAATAGAAGACTAAGAAATTGGATATTCTTCTTCATTTATTCAAGACACCATATTCCCATTCAACCAATTTTCAAAGTTCATTGAATGAAAAAAATGAGATGATAAAGAATATAAAAAAAATTAAGATAATATTTCTCTAAGAAAACACTAAATTAAAGATGACATATATTCGATCTTATTCAAAATACACATTCCAAAAATAATTAAATGAAAAAAAACATATTGAGTATCCATTTAATAAATCCAATATATATGTATGTGATTATAAGCGTTTATCAACACTTTAACATAACATCTGATTTATCTTTATTTTCAACATAATTCAGTAATAAATACTATCAATTACAAACATGAAAACAAATATATCCTCAACTTCATATTTAGTATTACCAGCATTCACTACAAGAATTAACATATGTGAGTGCATACAATATGTTAATATATTAAAACTTTAATAAATGCAAGGAAAAATCTTTGAGAATAATTTTTTGAAGATTTTATTGATTCAAAGTCTGAAGCTTTTTTGAATGATGTCTAGACAACCTTAGCGAAGAATAAGAAAACTTATGTGGATATATAATAAGCAAAAAACAAAACAAAAATTATTGAATGACGGATGAATTCACAAGAAACTTAGATGAGGTGAACAATTCTCAAAACTCTTAGATACTTTTTCTCCACTATGAATGATTCAACTAAAAGAAAAAACTTATTTTTCTGGTCTCTAAAACCCAATCCTTTATTTCTCTTTCTTGCTTTTATCTTCATGGACATTAACCATTTTTTCCAAACAATGGTTTGTCAAAAAATAGTCCATAGCAGTGCTTGGAAATCTTGGAAAATGGTTCATTCCTCTTTATGTTATGCTTGGAATCTATGTAACTTGTCGATCTAGTCACATATTTCATCTTTCCTAAATAGGGGTTGAGGTGATGACGTGGAAGCAACTTAAGGTGATTAAATTGTTGTTGGATCTTTGCTTCGTAGTCTATCTATTTTATCCCATCTATTCCCTTTAGGATATTTGAATTCAAACATTTTTCTTGCAACAATATCTAATTATGTAAAAAGATCAAAAGAACTAGGTGGTAAACCCTTATGTAAATATGCAATATTGTTCAAAACCCCTAAATCAAGAGAAATCTTATCAAATGTCATTTTTCCTTTGAGTGGGATAGTAACATCCCAAAATTGTTCAATATTGTTTTTTTGTTTAATCAATTCCTCACTATATGCCTCATAGTTGTAAAACCAATTACCATTTGTCCATGGGAAAGTAACCCTAACTTTGATTAATGGATTATAATTTTCTCTATAAGACTTATCATATTGGCTAACTACATTACACTTTTCAATGTGTTGCAGGCATTAAATTTATTTGTATATGTACTTCACTAGTTGCCATGATCATAGAGGTTCAATCATTGACAACCATAGGAATTAACTTAGATTGAGTTATATCATTCAGAAACATAATTACCTCCTTTGCCACTTGAGCTTCATCTCGTAACTATGTCCAAGATTTACTAATCTCAATCTGTACTCACCATGATAAAATTTTAGTTTGTTGTATAACATCAAAATGACTCCTAATATTTTCCATCAGCAATATAATTTGATCCCAAATTACATGTTTTGCTCCAACTAGAAATTTGTTTACACCTACTCTCATTTAAGCTTCTTCTAATTATTTATTTAAATCCTCAATTCTCTAAATGCATTCGGTGATAATCTTATCTTTTTAGCCAATTGTTTATGACAATCATCAATTATTATATTTCTCTACTCTATTTGTGATTTCATTTCCATAATTTCTACCTTATTATATTTGATATTCACTTTATAGTTGTTGATTAAGGTTGGTTG
>CBVK0103684036.1:0-29321 GCA_900067695.1 Picea abies | reverse complement strand
TGCTTATTTACTCTGCAGTTATTGGATGATAATTCTTCATTGGTATAACACTTAGATTATATGGTTAAAGGGGATTAAAGTGTTCTATTACTTATTCACCCCCCCTCTCAGTAATCCAACAATATCTCCTTTGAAATTTCAAAAAAAATGTTTTTCAACTTTTTTTTTTCGTTTGTTATGTCTTAGTTCTTTCCTTCACTAGATTATTTGATATTGTTTCTTTTTCTATTCAACTTTTCAATTGTGTGACCCAATGTGATATTTTGTTGTTTTAACTTTGTAACTTGCTTGATCAATTGTTCTTTTTCTTTTTGTGTCTCAACCAATTCCTTGGGTTGAATATACTCATATCCTGGAATATTTAATTTTGATTTTAAGAGATGGATTTCCTTATCTTTTTATTTGACTAAAGTTTTGACAACATTTATATTACTCGTATTTTCTCCAAGTGCAATAACTCTCACCCTCTATTCAAGATCATGAATACTTACTAATCTTTCTTTGTTAACAATATTTTCTTACTTCAATTGAATCTCTAGCTTAGCCACCATTCCTTTCAGTTTCCTGGCACTTGTTGTAGCTTGTATAAAATCTTTTGAGACCATATTACCATTTTTTTATGACATTCTATGTTGTCCCCCATGGGCATCTTGTCAAGATCAAATTTAACTTTTGTATTCTCATATTCATGAGACTAGATTTCTCATTTAGTTTTAATTACTTTTGGTTGTAAAATGGCTATATCAAAGGTGTGTTTGTCATAATTGACTAAAGTTAATAATATATGAGGTGCTAACCTTTCATGACTTGTTTGAGAAAACAATATTCATTTTGACTATTTAGACTATTTTTATTTAAAACCATTTTTGTAAAAATATCAATATCTTTCTCAATCATTCATTGATATTTTCCATGAAGTCCCCACATCCTAACATTTCATTTTGAGATATTTCATCTGAGTAATTGTTCTAATCCAAATGATAGAAATCATGGACTTTCCAAGAATAAAACCACTAGCATTTATGTCTTCCTTCCTCTATGTCAACAATTTGTTCATCTGATTTTGGTTCTAAATTTATTCTCATTATTTTGGGCAATGGTCCTCTTGCTTGAATTTCATCCCACTCATGTCGTTCTTTCATTTGTGTTCTCTTTTTCAGCATTTATGTCTTATTAAGAGTCTCCATGATATAGTCCATTTCTCGCATTGACATCACCCAAGAACCATCTGAAGACATCACAGTTCTCTAGGTTGAGTTAGAGAGCCTCGAACACATTGAAATAAATTTGGGAAAATAATAAGTTGATGGGAAAATTGCTTGTGCAAGGCCACATTCCCAATTGGGTAAAATGTCATATGCATCCCTAAATCGCTAATATGTAGACTGACGAATTTCATAATCGTTTTTCATAGTAATTTTAGGTTCAAATACATCTCTGTCTCTATCAATCAAATGCTCAGAATCAGGATTTTGTGTAATGGGTTAAGTAATGGATTTTCACCTCGAAGCCATGGTTTTTGTTAATTTAAGGTCACACTTCCCCTACTAATTTCAAAAGAAACTGATAAGAATATAATTTTCGCTGGATTTACAGTTAATTTAAGGTCACACTTCCCCTACTAATTTCAAAAGAAACTGATAAGAATATAATTTTCGCTGGATTTACAATCGAAATGTGAATGGTGTTACAATCGAAAACCACAAGAAACAAAGCTGGTCAGTTTCTAGAAGAATTATGATGTCATATCATTAATATGTTCAGAAAAATTATGATGCCATAGGTAGTGGGAAAAGAATCCTTCAGGATGCAAGGTCAAACAAACTCTTTATTGAAACTCAGTGAAGAAACACAAACTGAAGAGAAAATTCCTCAACCATCAAACAAAATAAAACAAAATAATGGTTTGACATATGCACATCCAACAAGTCATTTCAAATAAGTGATCTTGCAAACTCTTTATTGAAACTCAGTGAAGAAACACAAACTGAAGAGAAAATTCCTCAACCATCAAACAAAATAAAACAAAATAATGGTTTGACATATGCACATCCAACAAGTCATTTCAAATAAGTGATCTTGTTTGGTATATGATAAAGCCATTGATCCTACGGGTAAGCACCCAAAGTTTCAACCATTATGGCTTGGTCCATACCAAATTGCATAGAAGATTGACCAAAGTACATATCCTCTAGGAGGCTTGATGGTGTTTCATTCTCCATACCTACAAATGGCCACCAGCTTAAGTGTTACTTATGTTAGTTCACCTTGTGGTGAAATAGCTTTTACATAATAGTTAGGGTTTATCTTTTGCTTTTAAAATAGTTCATTTTATTCTACTTATAGTCTAGACTTCCCTAGTTTAGCATCTTTCTTTGTTTGAATACATGGTTAAATTTTATTGGTCCTCTTTACAGTGACATGCTGGGAGTATTACGAATAGTGAAATTATGTCAAGGTGTACCCATGCAATTTTGTTCCTATCATGGCAATGTGTGCTTGCTATCAAAAGAATTGAGTGGTTGCATAATTCTGGAAGCTATGTATTTTTTAATAGGTCAGTCCTTTGGAAGGTGAAAACAGAAGTCCCTAGTCCCAAAGTTTACATGGTTTGTCTTTCCACTCAATGTGACAAATATTATAAACCCCAATGGAAAGTGTTAGCTTTCGGGGTTACTCCAAAAGTGGTTACACTAGGTTTGGGGTGCTTCATGAGATTTGGGGTACATGGTGTATGATCAGCCCCTGGATGGTATGCAAATCCAGTGCTTCATGAGATTTGGGGTACATGGTGTATGATCAGCCCCTGGATGGTATGTGATGGATTTGCATGTGGGATATGGTCCATGATGGATTTTCAAATTGGAGATGGCTTACTCAGTGATTTCTTGACCTTAGATTGGTGCTTTCATGATATTCTTGCCTAGATCATTGGAGATCTTCAGACATCTTAGTGACATTTTGTATGAAGCCCAAGTGGATATGGTTGCTTGATTAGAGAACACCCTACAATGAAGGAGTGTTTTCATTCTAGAGGAGGGTTTTCATTGTTTTCCCTAGCTAGGGTTTTGAGAGCTAGAGGATTGTACTAGCTTTGGGATAAGGCTTTGGTATGTACATGCACTTCATATTTATGCATATTACTGAAGTTTTTGATGGTCTAATACTTGTGTAATTGTAGATTTGATTTTCATCCATCTATTTCTTCATGAGTTTTTAATTTCCAACACTCATACATCTTTTTGGTTTGATGCAAGTTAAGGTTGAATTGGTTAATTGGTTTGACATTTATATTTAAGAAGATAGGGAATATCTCTTGTTATATTTCTAGCTGTCAAAAGTAATTTTTAGATCTGTTATATGCATGCGAAGGTTTCCCTAGAGGATTGAAACTTTTTGGCACACTTTGGTATATTTTCTCTTGAATTTCCTAGTGTATTGGGGTTGTTAAGAGTTGAAATATTGCTCTATGTTGTCGTTGTTTTGTTTATATTTTGTAACCAGGGAAAATTTTAAGGATCCATACTTATATTAATGCGTATAAACCTTGGCAAATCTTATTAATTCTTTAGATGACAACTATAAAAAAAAATGGCTATATTTTTGTAAAAATATTCAAATTTCTAAGGATTTTATATATTTTTTATAAAAATTTGGCGACTTTTAGTATAAAATAATTTTATTTTGTAAGATTTGGGCGACTCATTTTTTTTAAATGGAAATTAGCAATTCTTTCTTTGCAAAAAAACATGGAAAATTAGCCCATGGGAGAAATTTAACCCCTAAAATTTTCCCTATTCATAACATCTCTAAACATGAAAATTCTCAGGGTTAAGATCCAAGAAACCTCTAGTTTAGAGGTGAAATTTTTGTTTTGAATTTGAAATTTCTACATGGTATCGAAGCTTTTGTGGCTAAGATCACTCTAGGTTTAAGAGGGAGTTGGTATTTCAACTAAATATTACCTAGGAGAGGTTCTTGACCTTGTGGAGGTTGTCATGTGTGATACCCTAAGTTGCTTGAGATGAGCATTTGCACCAATGATACGGTTTAATGGGTTTCTCTTGCGATGAGAGGTGATGGATCTAATACAAAATGGTTTTTATGGATGTATTTTCAGCAGGGGTGATGACTAGGAGGACTTGTGATAGGTGTCTATTTTTTCTAGGGTTTTCTAGTGATAGGTGGTAGATCTATGTGATTATTCGCTGGTATGGTTTTATTTTTAGAAGGTGATATGCCTAGAAGGACCTACAATATGTGGTTGATATGTTCCAATAGATGTCAGTGCGTTTTTCACATGTGATTGGTGCTTTATTGCATATTTTTTGAGATAGATATGGCTTTGGTCTCTTTCTTGTCTTCTAACATTGTGTCTAGTGTTGGATGGTATGTGGAAAGTGCATCTTTGAAACATATGACATATGAAAAGTCTTTATTTAGACAATTTTAGGAGCAAGAGGGACGCATGAGTGTGGAGCTTGGTTATAATGCTACTTATCTAGTGAGAGGAGTTGGTTCCACTTCCTTACATATTTCTTTAAGTGATGTTCTTGAGTTGGATTATGTTTTTCTTATTCATGGTTTGAAGAAGAATCCTCCCTCGGTTTCTTGTATGACAGCTATGTAATGGATAGTTTCATTTGAGGGATAACAGTGCACCATCAATTATTGCAATCTAGCTAGTCATAGAACTTTGGCTGGAGGGGTGAAATAGGGTGACCTTTACAGGTTACTTGTTGATCTAGTGACACTTGTACATTCTAGTGAGAGGTTGGAAGAGCCTTCCATATTTGATGAGGAAAATCATGCATGGCAAGATAACATGGAGATAGGTTTAAAACATATTGTCATTTTAGTGATTGTTTCTAGTCTTGCAAGTGACGAGAGTGTTGTAAAGTATAGTGACAGGATTGTTGGATTCTCTCAGATAAAGGGAGTGACCTTAGTGAGACTCTTTCTCTAGTTACTAGAATATTCTCTCAAGATGAGGGATTTGACCATGTTTAGTTTGTTGCTTCAATTGCTAGATATGTTGATGAGCATGAGAGGGACTCTCATGTTAATAGGTTGTTGATAGGCATGTGTGGGTTGTTGTTTGTACCATGAGCTCGGTATTTCAATATGGATGTGACTTGTGTATATTTATATTTTTTTTATTTTGATAGATATGATTCCCTTATCTTGGTCATATATGGATATGTGATTTTATTTACAAGATTCGAGATGTGATTATCTTTACAAGATGTCCTTGATAGCGCATGATGTAGTGTCCATAGATTTTTTCCCATGATGATGACTTGAGGGGTGATGGACTTTGGTAGGTTTCTTATGATCCAAGTTTATGTTCCTTCACATTCATAGGTGGTCAGTGTTCTTTGTAGGTTCGAGATGTTGTGATAGCATCTTGTATTATTGGATACAATGATACTTTTATAATTTATAAGATTGATATTTTGGCATAGTGGGAGATTGTGGTGAGAAAATGTGTGGAATGTGATGAGGATGAAAGATCTTATAGTCCATAGGTTCTCCTTCAATATTGAGGAGAAAGAGGAGGTTGTTGTTCCAAACATTGATTCAAATAATTGATATGAATTTCACTCGGAAGGAGATGAGGTGATATTGGGTGTGGATATCCCCTCATTTATTGCTCCAGATTGTAGGAATCCAAGTTGTCTTACCCAACTTACCCAGACATTACAAGAGGCACACAAGCATGAAGGAGCCCTTAGATATTCAATGAGGGTGAGTATTCCTCCTAGGATAATGTTAGTCACATTCCATTACTTTCATCCAGCTATGAGACTTCAATTTGTCTCAAGGAGTAGAGGTGTGATGCTTTCATGGATGAGTGTGCTTTTTAGCATACAATGGTTGATTCTAAGACTACAACAAGTACAAATTTTCAAGTGGCACATTTAGTGAAGTTGCAGAGGTAGCCGATAAGTATTGGTGAAAACACTTTCCATGTAAAGAGGGGGTGTTAGCTTCCAGGGTCACTCCAAAAGTATTTACACAATATTTAAGGGTGCTTCATGAGATTTGGATACATGATGTGTGATCAAACCCTAGATTTGTTGTGATGGATTTGGACATGGGAGATGATCTGTGATGGATTTTTGCATTGGATCTGGCTTATTCTGTGATTTATTGACCTCAATAGGGTGCTTGCATGATATTCTTCCCTAGGGTGTTGGATATCTTCAAACAACTTGGTGATGTTTTACACGATAACCACATGGAGATGGTTGTTTTCTTAGGGAATGCCCTACATTAGAGGAGGAGAATTTTCCATCCTAGAGGAGAGAATTGGACCTCGGCGACATGGGGTAGCTTGGATGTGTGCATGGAAGCCTAGAGTTGACTTGGGGACACCATGGTTGCAACAATGTTCATGTAGGGGGAGTGGACCCAATGGATTACATGGCTTAGGAGGTTCATTGCAGTAATTGGATTCTTATAGGAGGAGCATTGGACACACTTCATTGAGCACCCTTACCTCTATATCTTTTCTTGTAGATGACATCACCTTGTAGCTTCACATGTGTACCCTAAGAGTGTAGCGCTCCACATTTGTGAGCCTACATGTGTATTTGTAGGTTGATTCTAAGGGAATATTCACACACACACACACACACACACACATATATATATATATAGAGAGAGAGAGAGAGAGAGTCATTTCTCATCATCATCACTGTCCTCTTTTCTTTGTACTTGTATTCTTGGAGGAATTTTCTAGGGTTCATGAGGAAACCCTAGGATAAGTTATGAAACAAAAAGAGGGTGTCTTTATTGAGATCTTAATCTTGTGAGATACTAGGGTTTATTCTTGCGAAGAAGACATTGGAGATGATGGTCTTTTTATCTAATGATTCATTCTTGTTTATCTTTTGTTATAGATGTGACTAGGTGGAGTGAATTAGTCCTCCTCTCTATATTGGATCTTATTTAGTACCTTGTATATCTCTCTCTTGGTGTGAGCTAGGGTTTTCATTAATTTCCCTTGCTGGGGTTTTGGCGAGCTAGAGAATTGTATTGACCTTGGGATAAGGATATGGTATGTAAATAAAATTCATATTCACGCATATCAATGAAGTTTGATATTTTCCAATACTTTTGTAATTGTATATTTTATTTTCAGCCATCTATTTCTTCATGGTTTTATAATTTCCAACACTTATATGTCTTGTTGATTTGACATAAGGAAGAATTGGTTAAATGATTTGGAATTTATATTGAAGAAGATAGGGTAGATTTTTTGCTTTATTTATAAATATCATAAGTTACTTTCATACATGTTATATGCATGATAAAATTTCCCAAGAGGGATGAAACTTATTGGCATAATTTGGTATCGTTTATTTTGAATTTCCTAGTGATTTGGGGTTGTTAAGAGTTGAAATATCATTCGATGTTGTTGTGATTGTTTTGTTTATATTTCATAACATCCCTAAGGCTGAAAACTTAGAGGGTTAAGATCTGTGAAAGCTCTATTTTATAGGTGAAATTTATGTTTTTGCATTAATTTCCCTAGTCTCCAAAATTTCTAAACAAAATATGGCTCTATCTAACCCATTGATTTCCCCATTATTAGAAAAATAAATAATAAAATAATAAAATAAAATGGGAAAAGAAGTCAGGACATAAGGGGTATCAAAACACCCTCTATAAGGGCTATGTATGTAAGTCTAGCAATAGAACCTTGTTTTTTATAGGTGATGACTCAATCAGGGCTATGGATGCCTATCTTGTAGTAGAGAATTAGTTGTGACACAATGGTGACTTCATCAGAGCTATGGACTCATAATCAGTAGCAAAGAAACACTTGAGGGAAATCTTATAGTCATATCTAATAAATCCAACACCCAAGTGTTTTTATAACGACCAAAGGGATGGAAGTCGAAACCCAAAATAGGAACTCGAGTCCTTCTATTTTCATCAAGAAAGTTATTGAATAATTTGTGTCTCCACTTCTTATAAAGCGTGTCGTGACAATTTTTACCCAAGAAGATAGTTGTGGGTCCTTCCTAAGACAATATCTTATGTGATTTCCATGCAATACTTGAAATAGTACATGTTTCCCTTTAAGACATCCTTTCGTTTGTTCTAGGAACCAGAGATTCTGAGGCCAGTTAGTGAGTCATCATGTGTTGATTTCTCAACACTCCCACACATATGTATGGTTCTACCCTACTTTTTCAAGTTTGTAGGAATTTTGGCTAGTAATTCGAAGAGCATTTGTGTGTTTTTCCAATTTTGAGTTTAAATTTAGAATGTCTAGATGGGGATCATTAGGGGAAGAGATTAGAGAAACCTTAGTACCTTATTGTTTATTCTTCAAATCCTTCTAGTATATTAATCACATGGTTTTTTTCCTTACAAAAAGATAATCTAGTGATCCTTTATTCATTCCTCAATCAAAATCATGAAAGTATCTTCAAGGTGTAGATTTAGACCTTGGGAGGTTTAATCACATTTTCAAAAGTCTTATCAAATCTTGTTACTCGAAGGATTGGTGGTTTTGTTATCAAGCCTTGAGAAAAAAAAATTGCATATCCTTTTAACATACTTTTAAGACCCATAAACATTTCAAGTTGTTTAGGTCTAATGGCTAGGTAGAACCCACCAACTCATAAATAACATATTTGAATATTTAGGAATCAAGACATTGAGGAGCTTCAAGCTAAAACTTACATGGAGAACCCTAAGCTCTTCATACCTTCATCACCTAAGAAGGAAGTAAAACCCACTTTTGGTACAATTTGAAGGTCAATTATGTGAGTTGTTTACAACTCCGCCTAAGTCAAGTGTTAGTGTTTGGAGTACTAATGATTTATTTGAAAGAAAAATATTGAACCATCGTCTCCAAGAGCCCAAGGAAGAGTGGTGATATTATCAAAGTTGGTAGAATTTGAAGGGTAGGGATTTGTGGTGATATATATTTGTTAATCATATGAAATGAAATCTTGTTGAGCTTATAAGCCTCTGATGGCCTTGTTACACCTCATATTTTATGAGGTTCCACATTGTTATTTTCATCACATTGTTGGATATTTGTTGCTAGTATCTTGGAGCATTGGATCGATTTGGGGGATTCCTCTTCACGGAGGCCCTTCTCTTCTTAGAATTGGATTATTTGAGGGAGGTTTTTCATTTGGGAGAGTCTCACTTCTCTTTGGTTTAATGATATTACTTGTTGGCTCAGTGATCTTCTCACATATGCTTTCCTTGTTGACCACCACTTGGTTGTATATTTGATGGTTTTGGAGCATGCCATCTCATTTTGGTGTTGTTGATATGTGTATCTTGGATATGGATGATGGTTCTATCCCCCAAGGGGTTAGATGATGGTGTTAGAAGGTAGACATTTCATGACATTGTTGGAGTTTCCTAGTGACTTTTGCATGGTTTGTTGATATGATGATGTTGGCTTGTCACTAGGAGGGTGTTCTACATGGTCCTTGTGTGTTGATGCATGGTGGGGACATACTTGATGATTTCATACAATAGAATTTATATTATTCCCTTATCTTATGATGTTGATGTGGTTGTATGATATATGTATCGTGGTAGAGAACTTTACCTTGGTAGGATTTCCCTAGGTGATATGACTGAAAACTTGTAACATTTTCCAGACATCACCTAGGTGAAATGTGTTTGATTATGTTAGTACTTGTGGATTCACTTTTTTCTAAGTTTGATTTTGAATGGGGGTGGTACTATGCATATTTGGTGATCAATCCTTATTCTAAGGTTTGATGAGAGTTTATCATGTCATAGTCTTTTGGTGGTGCGCATTCAAACCTAGGTAGAGCTTATATTTTGTCATTATGTTGTTATCTTTGTGGTCTTTGTTAGAGGATAAAACTTATTTCCATGGTACAACACTTGTTGGAATGCACCACCCCTCATTAACACACATGCTCATGTTGATTTAATCAGTTAATGACTACTAGGAGCTTGGACTATGGTTTTATTTGAGCATTAACCTTTGTGCACACATGTTTAGGTTGATTAACCATTTAATGGTTAAATTAATCAATTTTATTACCTTGGAGGTGAATTGCTTGAGTTCCCTAGTTCATTTGGCTAATGTTCACACTTGGAAGAGTTATTTGGAGATTATTTGAGGCTTTAATATGGAGCACTCCTCTCTTGGGCACAATTTCCAAGGCATTCATGATTATTTTATTATTAGAGAGGTTGGCACATTTTCTTAGGGTGCACTCTCTCTTGTGCACATAGTTTGGGAAAATCAGTTGATGGTATTGAAAAAAATGCATGGTTTTGGCATGAGCATTGATGAGGTCTAACTACTTTTGTCCCTCCTTTCTAGGGCACACTTCACATGGAGATATTTTATTATTTATTGGGTGGTTGAGGTAGTTACAAGGAACACTTTTCTAGGGAACACCTCTCCTAGGTAATTTCTCATCTTTATTGCATGGGTGTTTCAACTACACTTGCCATATTTTGACCTTCATTGGAGATAAACCCCACCTCTTTGACTTGGAACATATATTATTTTATTTGAGGTGGTTATGGAGGGATTTTATTGAGAGGCGTCTGGTATACTTAGAGGGCCACATGTGGTGCATTGCATGCATTTACTTGATCATATTATTGGACGACACACTTGTGGAGACACTTATTGCTAGTTATGGAGATATATATATTCTATTATTTCATGGAGTTTTGGCATCATCAAAACCCTAATTCACCCTTCTCTACTTGGATTTGTCTTGTTGAATATGGTCCACTTGCTATTTTGGGGTTAGACTACTTCATTTCTTGTGGGGAATTCCATATAATTGGCAACTTTCTCATTCATCCATGGAGTTGGTTCCCTTGGGATTCACACATGTGTATTGGTTACATGCATTTTGCATTTTGTTGACCACTTGTTATTTTTGGAGGATGCTTATAGAGCATTCTCCTAGGATAACTCTTTCATTGTTTTATCTCTCATGCACCTTGGAGGGCGCACTTTGTGAGCTTTCCTGGGTGGACCCTTGAGAAAATCCTCCTAGGTTGAACATTATTTTATTTTATTTTACATGCATCCATTCTTGGAGAGAGACTTATGTGGGTCGTTCGCATGTTCACCTAGTTATCATGCCTATTTTCGATTGTATTCCCTCTCTCGGAGACTTTTGATGTAACATATTTCCTATTTTTAGATGAGGGTCAGTTATCCTTGAGAGGGTTATGTCCACATATTGTGACATGGTCAACCATGGATTGAGGAAGGATCTAACTAGTCCATTTTTATAATGTGTGTTTGACTTGTCATGGTGTTAGTTAGCAAATAATAATTTCTTATTGTATGAGAGTAGAGACTCATTTTATAAGAGGATCTTTCTCTACATTGTAATGGTTGTTGAGACTTTGGGGATTGAGGAGATCTACCCTTGGAATTAATTTATACATCATATGCTTGGAGCCTTATGGGGGATTGGAGGTACAATTTCACTTTATGTGAGGCTTTCATTGTGCACTTGTTTTTCACATGTTGATTTTTGTATTAAGATATCCTTGTATCATGTTGTGATTACCTTGTAATGAACCATGCTTCATTTTTATAGAGTAATGTGAGGATATTAGCTCTATTATTTCTATTGTTATTGTGTTAACCTTTCATACAATAAACCCATTTTTTGTTAAAATTAACATAATATCACTTTCATGGCAATGCTTAAGTATCGCACCTTTAGCCTTCCAAGGTAATTTTCTGCTATAAAATCAGCAAGCTAAGGTTGATGTATGGCATGCATAGAAGCCCCAATTACCTTACATCTACATGCACTTTCCCTCTTTGATATATGCTTCCTTGAATCCATTTTACTAACATGTGATTAGGCTCTTGGTATTATAGTTTCTACCTTCATATTTCCTTCTCACATCATTCATGCTTCCATTCTACTACCACCACCTATTTTTATTAGGATTACTCTTCACTAAATCACCTTGTGTTTCCACTCTATATCCTTAGAAATCTTACCTTTCACGAATCCCCTCTTGAGTTGGAGAAGATCCAACCAGAAGTGGGAGGAAAAGTGATTGTGGTGATAGTGGGTAGCCTTCCTAAGTTGCATGAGACTATCCCCTTGATGCTTGGGAATTTACATCATATGAAGGTGCTATATTTTGTTGTGATAGACCCAATGTCCTAGGTTGGACATAGCATTGCATATGTGTTTATTCATCATGTTGGTGAATTCATGACCTAGCCTATGTGTATTCTCAATTCAAGAATCAATCATATACCGAGTGATTATTAAGAAAACAATGCATTGGTGCTCTAAGTTTGTATACCAATGCCAATATCATCCACTCAAATTTAGCACCAATTCTGAAAAATATAAATTTGGATGAATAATGTTGGGACAACCATTATTTAGCATAAATTACTAGTTCAATTGTCGGTGCATTCTTTAGTGTAAACCAGTACAAGGGTTGTATATTTGGTAATGAGCACATGCCTTGTACCTAATAGCATCAAAGAGTAACAAGAACTGTTATGTTCCATCCATTATTAGGAAATTGGACTTTTCTTTTTGTGGAATATTATATTTTGAATATCGGCATTCTAACTGTTATGGGATTTTTCCACATTTATAGGTGGGTATTTGGTAATGAGCACATGCCTTGTACCTCATAGCATCAAATACTAACAAGAAGTGTTATGTGTCATCCATTATTAAGAAATTGAACTTTTCTTTTTGTGGAATATTATATTTTGAATATTGGCATTCTAACCGTTATGGGATTTTTCCACATTTATAAGTGCAAGATTAAGGTTAAGGTATATATAGTCAATAGTCCTTGCTAACATAAAAAAATATAAGTTGTGATTTTGAACCTTGTTTGCATATGAAAATGGAGACTAGTGATCCCTACTATGAGAGATCTCGAGCAAACAAGTTCAAAAACCAAGCCCATACTCAAGTGGGTATTGAGATGTCGGAGAGTTTGTATGTAAAATTTACATCTTTAATTGTATAAGCAATTTTTCTAAACTATAATAACAAAAGATAAAATAAAATGGCCATGAACATTTCATCCTTCAAGAGCAATACAAACATTAAGTTTCACATAAAATAATGGAACAACTTGCTTGTCACAAAGTTGGAAACACTAAGATTCCATAAAACCTTAACAAGGACACTAGAGAAAAGAGGGAATAGACTAAATATTTATGTTTATGGCCTTTGTTTCCATCGTCATGCATAATGGCACATCCTTTCTCATTTTATTATTGATGTTGTCTCTTAGACTAGGTATTCCACTGGATTAACAAAGTCATAATATCTACATCTTGACCTAGAATCCTACTTCTTGGTAAACAAATGAAACCCTTGTTGTAGCATCACCAGCTCCTTGTTGGGAAATGCCACATCCAAATTATGAATTTTGATGCCATTAATTTTATTGCTATGTTCTGCATATGAATAGAGTTAAGTGTAATAACAATAATAATTTATAAACACAACTATCACAAAGATTCCATAACAAAAAACCCATAATTATACACACAATAAATAAAATAATCTAATGAAAGACACTTATCTCATGAAATAAACACCAACTACGTGTATAAATTCCACGTTCCTCCCAGACATAGACCACAATGCTCATAATCTCAGCAGTGGTTCACCCCCTGAGCTGGGGATAAACTCTACCAAGGAAAAGGGAGTCTTAAGCCAGTTTAAGGTATGATAATTTGTAGAATCACTAATTCCAAGTGTCCAACTGCTACAACTATCCTACAGTCTCTTGTTCCCCACATACATGTCCCACCCAAAGAAGTGTGCCCCTTCTCTACTCAACAGTCCCTCAATTGCCCCACTTCCCTTTGGGGACTTCAACAATAGGCCAGACAGGAAGTCACAATGCCCTATAGTTATTGCCCAGTGCACCAGGGAACAATTCTGAGTAGTTTCTCACCCAAACAAAACTACTCATGGGCCTGACAACCCACGTATTCAACATATGAGCCTGAAAACCCGCCTCTTCAACATACGGTCCTGAAAACCCACCTCTTCAACATACAAGCCTGAAAAACCTGCCTCTTCAACATACGGGCCTGAAAACCCACCTCTTCAACCTGCAAATATACTAGGTACCAGTATTGATGGTAGCATGGAGGAGAGAAAGGTAAGAGTGATGAATGAATGATAGCCAAAATATGGTGAATTACACTATATCCCCAAATATATATGCATGTTTCCTTTAAGACACATGGCACCCAAGGGACTCCCTTTTCCCTACTTTAGAATATTAGGATATATTCATATACATAACTTTATCTTTAAGGAATATTAATATAATATTCCATTAGGGTTAAGCCCCCTTAGCTTAGCCCCTTTCCTAGACTCTTATCCCCCTTTTCCTTTCTAATGTATTTTATCCCTCCATACTCATTTGTGGGTCGGTATGAAGCAGTGTAGTGATGTACTTTATTAATGATATGAGTGTTTACATATTACAATAATAGGCTCATTGGCCTTTAGCATCTAGGATCTTCGGCCTAATAATCACATAAGCCTTCTGGCCTATAATAACCTAGCTCACCAGCCTATAAAACATCTTTATATTTACAACTGGGGATAGACCTGGGGTATTGCATTCCCCTCCACCTTATTTATGCACTATCCTCAGTGCATTATATACCATGTACAATTCAAAATTCTTCAAAAAGATCCAAGCCTTTTCTATTGGAAGCTTGTTTTCTTCTTGGTGCTCCACTTTCCAAGCACCAATTCATGTATTCATATTGTATCTGGAAGTATTTTTCTCTATTCAATAGAGCTACTTCAAGAAATAATTCAACTCATTGTTCCATTTGACACACCCTCGTCATTATAGCTATCATGCCATAATCATCCCTGAGTTGTCTCTTTCTTGTTGTACTCAACCTTTCGGGCTCAGGTATCCCTTCAATGTTACACACTCCCTCGGCAATCCATCTTTCCAAGGATTTCACACACAAGGAGAGTGCCAAATCATTACTAGAACCCCACCAAGGTTCTACATGTATAGGGATTGAGTGTCTCCAATAGTAGTTTTTCTTCCCAAGCATTCCAACTTCAATACCATCATCGCATCTGTATCACACACATACAATCAACATGAGACAATACCATAACAATTTCATTTATAAATTCCATTGTTTTTCTTTTCATAATAAAACTTCACTTTTCTTTCCAAAATATGAAATTATATTTCATAATTTTCTTGGTCATTGCAACAGCAGGCATCGGTCTTTATTATGGCTTTCTACAACATTTACTTGAGACCACTTTCCCTGCAATGCTTCCATCTTGCATTCAGCCAACAGATTATTAGTATTTCATGTACAATATACTTTCATTGCAATATATACCAAAAGCTTACAAAGTGATCTTAGAATTGTCTACACTTAAGAATTCAATCACAATTATCAAACAGTTTATTAAATAGAATGAATTATCATTCTATGCATATGAATTTTTAGCCATTAGGTTTTTTTATCTTTCATCGTCATTATTTTTCATTACTTTATTTCCTGAATAGAAATTCCCTATAGTCAATGCTCATGTGACTACTTGACTTGCAACTTTCCTATTGCAATGTCTAAAATCCCCTGAAATGTTCTGAACTCCATGAGTTAGTAAGAATGGTGACATTTCAGTTGTTAGCATACTCATTTCCATTCGATAACATATATGCATGCATGCACAAAAATTCATTCAGAAAATGCATTCAAGCATAACAATTCTATCATGCATAAGTGCAACTCTACCACTTACTATGTATGAGTGCAACTCTTGATGTGTATCTATTCAATGCACCTTTGCATTGATTTTCAAAATGCTCTATATCTAAGTCTCACCATTGGTAAATTGGAAAGTCTGGCCAATGCCTTGACACATTTTCCATACACTTCTTATTTCCTACTCAACTATTTGGATGCCTTCATTTTTTACCCTAACACTACACCAAGAATATAATTGTGTGGTGTTCATTAGTGTTAGCAAAAAGTTTGCATTCCAAACGTTATTTAGAAGTATGAATTTCATTAGATATTTGTGTGGTACATAGCCTTGCCATAACCAACCATGTCATGGTCTCATACATGACTAGCTTTTATGGCATCCATTCCTATAACAAGGTCATACCCTTTATTGATTTGGTTATTATCCCATAACCAAATTAACATGACATGCTACTATGTCATTGTCTGCATTCAAAAGCTAAGAATATTTGATAATTATTACACCCATCCAACCTTTGCCACACCTAGTGGTATCTTATTCCCATTAATGCATTCAAATAATACAATAATGTGATAAAATAAAATATGGCCAAGGAAATTCTTATCAAATTTTCCTTTAGCAATTATGCAATAAAACTACATAAAACTCATACATGCATAGCTGCCATTAAATAAATTTAATGCCACATGGCTAGCCGATAACAATAGAAGCTCCCAAGCCTTTGTTATAAGCCTTATAATCCACACTTCAGCTTTTTGTTGCTTCCTTCTATATGCAGGAACATTATTAGTAGCACTTGCAACCATGCAATAATTACCTCTTTCCTGGCACAATAGCCATCATTAGCAACTTCATAATCATATATATATATATATATATATATTAACAAATCTACATTTATTACAACATATCTATATGCACTAACTTTGCATCACTAGCATGCCCATGAATGCATATGCATTCCATTTTCCTGTACTATGTATGGTTGTCCGACAAGGCATAACATAATTGTTGCTACAATAATTGCAACAACTTCATTCTTCATGTACTTCTTTTCTTTGTTGTTCCTACAAGACCTCAATTCTTCCTGGATTCATGTATCTTTTTTCTCTCTTACTGAGCACTTTCCATCTAAACCTCTTTTGATCAGTTTAATATTTTCATCCATATGATATGTCGATATTAAATTAATCCTTAATTATTTTCTGGATCCATATGACCAAATACATGCATGACCAAATTACTTTTCCATCCATGCTCTCATATTGACTTTATATCTTCAACTTCTATTTACTCTTCTCGACCAAACTGGTTCAACCTTCCCTTGATTGAACATATTAGCCCTTGTAGTGTTTTGCACCATTCTCTTCTCTTTTCCTATTCCATTTGATTTCAAGTTGACTTGTATAGTCAATTTCTAGCATATTGCAATGCTACCCACTATCTTCATTCCCAACCTCATAGAGATTGATTGGAAGTAGTTGACACTGCCTTTACTTGTCATCACAATTTTTAGTGATACTTCCAACCCCTGGAATGTTACCCATGGTTATTTTCCTCTTGAGATGGATTATTTTTGGGTACCATCTCTTTTGCATTCTATACCAAGCATAGAATTATTATTTTCTATCCCTTAAGGAAATCACCTTCATGCCTAGGTCTCTTTGACTTGCCCTCCCAATGTACCTTGGCAGTACACTCAACACCTTTGGAATGTACTCAACATTCCTCTTCATTGTTGTCATGGTTATTGAGTGCTACAATAGACTCAAATAACTTATAATCCACCTAGTGATACCCTTTTCCACTAGCCTTCAGTTACTCTTGAATTTTATCAAATTTTGGAATGCCCTAAGATTTATGTAATGCCTTCCCCAGAAGTATGGCTTTATACCTCCAGAACCAATCTACACATGATGCATTGCTTATGCTTCTGCTGACATTCCTATATCATTCAAGCTTTTCATTACTTCACCCCTGAAGTTATAACATTCATACTATGCTTCCGCTACATCATTCTGATGACAATAATGGAGATACTACCCCCACAATTGTATGGATGGTCCTTGGAAATGTTGCCTTTATCTCCAAGTAGATCCTCTATCTTTCTTTATCATAACAATAACATCTTGACATATAAATCTTTTCAAAAAAATTCTCCCCACAAGATACTACTTTATCTGTACCTTGACACCCCTTATAGTGAATGGATCTTCACTACTTGAACCAGTAAATATTTCCCTCTTATTATATGGTCCCACTCTAATTAGAATCATTGGATTTTTTGTAGTAATTGTCTTTACACAAAAAAATTCTCTTCTTGGATTCTCAAGCCTTCATGGCCGCACCTAGACTCATGTCTTCTCAAGCCTTCATGGCCGCACCTAGACTCATGTCTCAACATTCTTCCTTCTTGTTTCTTGATCATCCTGTGAGAGATTCTTGTTATAACACTCTCGCCTTGAGTACCTCTACTTATTTGTAACCAAATTCCAAACCTCTCTTATGTTATGAAAACCATCTCTCTCTTACTCAACATAGATGATCGCTCTCTTAGTTAACATCATGTTATAGCACAAAAAGCCACACCTATGCTTTTGTGACATGGCATAACCCTTTTCCCAATGCTCGCTAAACTATTCCCTAACAAATCCTATCAAGAATCATTTAAAAAACATGCTTTAAGAGCATATCCACGAGTTTCCTTAGTGCATCATTTAAAAAACATGCTTTAAGAGCATATCCACGAGTTTCCTTAGTGCAACACACAGACATCCGTGCCTTTCTTCACTGCAACCCGCAGATGCCCTCATTTTTGGTGAAAAATAAAAAAATCCCGTGTTTTCGGGCGGGTTTTTCGATTGGGCTTGTTTCCCATTGACCCTTTCCCATACACAACAAAATTCAACTCCCCAAACCTCTTTGAGAAGATATAAAACAACCATGGAGGGCTAAGGAGAGAACACAAGTCCCTTGGTGCAAAGTTATGTTGTCAGCATCTAATAAGCTTCCTTTTCCTGTATTCTCTAAGCAACACCCCCTTTAATCTAGAAACTCTTTTTTCCAGAGCTTCTTTCTCCTTTTATGTGACTATAAGGTGTCTCTTTATCCCTATCTGAGTCATTGAGAGAAGTCTTTATCGGTTGAGTTGATGCTATGTGACTATAAGGTGTCTCTTTATCCCTATCTGAGTCATTGAGAGAAGTCTTTATCGGTTGAGTTGATGCTTGAGGATTCTTGGAGGAACCCAAACAATTGGCTTCAAGACGGTGCCTAAGGTTGGACAAGGTTATAACTTACCATTCCACTTACTGGTGAAAAACAAATTGCTTTCCCCCATATTTGTCTTCATTGTACATTTATCTTTATGTTTACTTTGAATCTGACGTAGAACATGCACATGTTTATGATCGTATAAATAATTGTGTCATAGCCCTAGTTTTGTATCTGTCTTGTAGGTTCATTCTGGCAGAAGATCAAGATCTCTTTGATGAATTGGAGTAGGGATCGACATCAAATGTGAGAACAAGGTGCACCTTATTTTCAACTCTATATCCCTACTTTCTCCTAATTAAAGTAGTTATTTTCTTTGGTTTTTGTGTGTTTGTCGTTGTGGGAAGACGATTATCTCTTTCGCTTAGTCTTGCTCTGTTGTGATCACGACCAAAGATCACATGGGAAAATCCCTTAATTAGAATTGGCGACTCCGTTGGGGATTCTCCTAGTCTGGGTCAGTTGTAGGGTGGCTTGTGTGTCCTTTTTTATTTCTGTGAGTTTTCTTGTTTTCCAAGCTTTTATCATCTAGAAACTTTTCCATTAGTTTCTAGGAGTCTCCCTGTTGAATGTCCTTTTTAGTTTTCCAATTTTACAGAGTTATTCACACTTTTTTGCGATACCAGTCACGGATATCCATGCTTTTACTATGTATGACCCACAGACATCCGCGAGTCTCAGTTCACATAGTCGCAGACCTATGTGCATTTGTGAAAAAAAAATCTTCTTCAGTTTCTGGGAGATTTATGGGTTTCTCCAGGTTATCCCGAGCTTCCTGAGTTTGTGATTGCTTTGTATTACTGTGTCTAAGCTTGTGAAAACCTTTAGATCAGAAAAGATTTTTCTCATAGCTTCCCAGTGTTCTAGGTTTATTTTTAGCTTGCATTTTTAAGTAAAATGATTTGCATTTTGAAAAAAAAAATCCCCTTCATGGGGGGGGTCCATGAATCATGTATTATGTAGTCTCTTTTACCATCTTTTGTTAGTTTTGCTTTGATTGAAAGAAAATTAAAAAAATAGTTTTATGCTAGTTAGGCCTCTTTCTTTCTTTGCATTGTTTTGCATTGTTATTTGAAAAAGAAAAAGATAGTAGCATAGGTTTTGGTTTTCTTCTCATCTTAAAAGAATTTCAAAAGAAAAATAAGAAAAAAAAATCATTTTGTTTGCTTCTTTTCGTTCTCTTGAAAGTTGCATTGTGCATTTTGCATCAGAAAAGGGAAAAATATTGCATCTTTTGGTTTGAAGGATTGTTTATGCATTTTCTTTGTGAAACTCTTTTGCATTTGAAGAATTAGTGTAAAATTTTCTTCACCAATGTTCTTATAAGTTTCATTTTGTAAGAGTCTCAAACAACATTAGTTGCACCTCCATACCCCTTGAGTAAAAACAACCACTAAAACGGACACTAACCTTAAAATGTACTAGACTTTGTTTCTAGGGTTCACAAACAAGTTTAGGGTTAGGGACTTGGATTAGGATTGGAGAGATAACTCTCCAAGGTCGCAAAACAAACATAGGATTCTGAGCTAGGGAGTCTCAAATCCATTTTTTGTATGTATAGCCAGGAGCCTCCTCTAACACAGGAGATAAACACAAGGTTGCATGAAGGAGAGCCGAGGAGATTTCCCCTCCGAAGCTTTCTAAGCGTAGTGGAGAGATCGTATATTGGGGGTTTCGCTAGTGCCTTTACCTCCGTGTGAGGTGTTGCTTTCGAAGCTTCGGGCTTTGTTACCCTGCCCATACGTTTGATCCCGACTATCAACTGCACCCCCGAACGCTGACTACGAATTGGTGACCTTAGTGGCTTTTCCTAGGGATCTCAGAGATGACTGCGGGGGCTTGCCGTGCTACCTAGGGTAGATTTCATATCACACTTTTCAGTACTGCTGGAAGATTCCCCACGAAGCGTGGGTACTTGCACTGGATAAGGATGGTTAGTGGAGGTCAGGATGACTGCTTCTCATTCCTTCGTTCGTTGGTCCATGAGACTTAATCAACCCGTGCCTTTGTTCAAAAGGTCCCTTTCCACTTTTTCATTACTTTAGACTCATGACCTCATCCACCTGGGTTGAATATTTTGAAAAGTTGTTTTCTTGCGATGTTTCTCTTAGGGATTTTTATTGGAGTGCTTCTTTCTGCAGTTAGCCTTAGGTTGTTTCAGTGTCACCGCTTTTGGATCATTGATTCAGGGTGGTTGACCAACCGCTCTGCTGGTCGAGAAGGACCCTTGGTCTTTCTCTTGAAAGCGTGGAGCCGCCTCCTAGAATGCGTGGGTTTTTATACCACTGGTTCGCCAGAGTTAGTGCGTGAGAATTTTATGGACATGAACAATCCCGCAAGGGATGAACCTATGCATAAGAACGAAATGGCCAAAGTTCTTGAGGATACCAACCAAGGGACCCCTGTCCAAGGGGATTCTTATGCTTTTCCTTTCTTTGGAAACATTGGTGCCCCCTTGATGGCCACTTTGAACATTCCTGGGTTGAATGTAGGACTATCGGTTTGGTTGTGTACCACTCTGAATGTCCTGAATGCTCTTTATGCTTCTTGGATAAGAACCTTATGTCAAGGGCACCATACAGATGTTGATCTTTCACCTTCTGCATCTGTGAAGTTTACTCCTTCTCCTTCTCCCTCTTCTGGTTAAAGTATTGCTAGTAGTAACCAGAAGTCTAAAAGGAATAGGAAGAGGAAGAGTAAGAAAAATAAGTCACCGACTTATGCTAGTCATGTTGGAGACCTATCACTAGCCTTTGCAAGTCATGCTGAGGGAAAGCGACCAACCTCTGCTAGTCATGCTGGAAGCACAACTCCAGTCATTGCGAGTCATACTTGTATTCTCTCACCAACCTCTGCTAGTCATGTTGGGGATTCATCAACAACCTCTGAGAGTCATGTTGAAGACAAGCAACCAACCACTGCAAGTCATGCTGGGGGCACGAGTCTAGTCACTACTAGTCATACTGGAAAAACATCACCAACCTTTGCAGGTCATGTTGGAGATCAACTACTAACCTTTGCGAGTCATGTTAGAGATAGGTCAACAACCTCTGCGAGTCATGTTGGAGTCCTGTCACTAGCCTCTACAAGTCATGCTGGGAGAAAAAGTCCAGTCACTGCTAGTCATACTGGCATCGAGTCACCGAACTCTACAAGTCATGTTGGAGTCTTGTCATCAACCTCTGCTAGTCACGTTGGCAACGTGAAACCAACCTCTGCTAGTCATTCTGGGGGCAACCCACCAACCACTGCAAGTCATGTTCGGGGAACTGATACTGTTGATAAGCCTAGACGTACAGGACGTAAGCCCAAGTTCCCTTGTAAAATTTGCAAAGGTGATCACCCTACTCATTTGTGCCCTGCTATTGCCATGGTACATAAAACGTGGTCCTTTTCTTAAGGCCCTTCTAGTTCTGAGTCATCTTCGGTTTCCCAACAATCTATTCAATGTTTGGTTGATGAAGCGGTCATGCCAATGCAATCTTCGGCCGACACCACTCTTGTTTTGGGGGGTGATGCGTCTCTTGACCATGTTGTATTGCATCATATTCAACCAGTGGTTGAGGAAGTGGTTGCGCCGATGCAATCTTCAACCGATCCCACTCTTCTCTTAAAGAGTGACATCACCGAGGCAATATTCGACCCATCCCACTCTTCTCTCGGGGAGTGATGTGTCTTCTGACCATGTCCTTAGCATTTCCAGTTCAGTACATTCTGAGCAAGGAGGCATTCCACTCTCTTCGAGTATGCTCCCTCCAAGTCCTAGGATGGTTTTCTTTGATTGGAATGATCTTGTAGAGCCTCGCCTTATTTCTTCTGCACCCTTCCAGATAATGGTTGGAATTAATAATTTAGGCATTCGTTGAATTATTGTAGATGAAGGATCCTCTGCAAGACTTTTATCATCCTCGACTTGACAAGCTTTGGGTTCTCCCAAGCTTGTGTCAGCTTGTTGCTGTCCTTATACACAGTTGCAAACGTGAGCTAAGTCCTGCTCACTTAGTGTGTCCTCGGAGGCACAATGCCTAGGTTCAAAGTCCATGCTGTCACTTTGACTTGGGATTAGGATTGGAGAGATAACTCTCCAAGGCCGCAAAAAAAACATAGGAGTCTGAGCTAGGGAGAGTCTCAAATCCAAATTTCGTAAGTATGTTTGGGAGCCTCCTTTAATACAAGAGCTAAACACAAGGTCACGTGAAGGAGAGTCGAGGATATTTCCCCTCCGAGGCTTGACTAAGCATAGTGGAGATATCATATATTGGAGGTTTCTCTAGTGCCTTTACCACCGTGAGAGGCGACGCTTTTGAAGCTTCGAGCTTTGTTACCCTGGCCATACGTTCGATCCCTACTGTTGATTGTACCCCCCGAACGTTGACTATGAGTTGGTAACCTTAGTGGATTTTCCTAGGGATCTCAGAGGTGACTACGGGGGCTTGTCGTGGTACCTGGGGCAGATTTCATATCACACTTTTTAGTACCACTGGAGGGTGCCCCGCGAATCGTGGGTGCTTGCACTAGATAAGGCTAATTAGTGGAGGTCGAGATAATTACTTCTCACTCCTTCGTTTGTTGTTCCATGAGACTTAATCAACCTGTGCCTTCGTCTGGAAGGTCCCTTTCCACTTTTTCATTACTTTGGACTCAAGACCTCATCCACCTGGGCTAAAGATTTGAAAAAGTTCCCTTTCCACTTTTTCATTACTTTGGACTCAAGACCTCATCCACCTGGGCTAAAGATTTGAAAAAGTTGTTTGTTTGCGATGTTTCTCTTAGGGATTTTTATCGGAGTGCTTCTTTGTGTAGTTGGCCTTAGGTTGTTTCAGTGTCACTGCTTTTGGATCATTGATTCAGGGTGGTTGACCGACCACTCCGCTGGTTGGGAAGGACCCCTAGTCTTTCTCTTGAAAGTGTGGAGTCGTCTCCTAGAAGGCGTGGGTCTTTATCCTACTCGTTTGCTAGAGTTAGTCTGTGAGACTTTTATGGACATGAACAATCTCGCAAAGGGCGAACCTATGCATAAGAATGATATGGCCAAATTTATTGAGGATACCAACCAAGGGACCCTTGCCCAAGGTGATCCTTATGCTTTTCCTTTCTTTGGAAACGTTGGTTCCCCCTTGATGGCCACTTTGAACATTCTTGGGTTGAATGTAGGACTACCGGTTTGGTTTTGGACCAATCTAAATGCCCAAATTATGTTGATGCTTCTCAGATAAGAAATTTATATCATGGGCATCAAATGGATGTTGATCCATTATCTTCTACACCAGTGAAGTCTAATCCTTATTTTTCTCCCACTTCTGGTGAAAGTCTTGGTACTAGTAACCAAAATTATAAAAGGAATAGGAAGAGGAAGAGTAATAAGAAGAAGTCACAAACCTCTGCTAGTCATGTTGGGGGAAAGAAACCATCCACTATGAGTCACGCTGAAAGAAAACGTATAGTCACTACGAGTGATATTTGAATTAGTTCACCAACCTCTATAGATCATGATGGAGACCTATCAACAACCTCTACGACTCATGTTGAATACAAGAAACCAACCATTGAAATTCATGTTGTAGGAAAGAGTATAGTCACTACTAGTCATACTGGACAAGCGTCAACAACCTCTACCAATCATGTTGGAGATCAATTACTAGCCTCTGCAATTCATTCTAGGATCATGTCACCGGACGCTATGAGTCATGATGGGGGCATCAATACTATTGATAAACCTAGATGAAAAGAACATAATCCCATGTTCCCTTGTAAGGTTTACAAATGAGATCACCTTACTCATTTGTGCTTTGTTATTTTTGTGGTATGAAGAGCATGGTCCTTTCCTAGAGTCCCTTCTAGTTCTGTGTCATATTTTGTTTCCCAAAAACCTATCAAATCATTAGTTAATGAATTGGTCATGCCGATACAATCTTTGGCCGATGCTACTCTTGTTTTGTGGGGTGATGTGTCTTTTGACCATGTTGTCTTGCATCCTATTCAACCAATGGTTGAGGAAGTGGTCAATCTGATGCAATCCTCGGTTGATCCCACTCTTCTATTAGAGATTCAACAATATTCCAAAGTGGTCAAGTCGATGCAATCTTCAGTCGATCCCCCTCTGTTTTGACAATTTCTTTAGAATTTCCAGTTCAGTACCTTATGAACAAGGGGGCATTCCACTCTCTTTGAGTATGATCACTCCAAGTCCTAGGATGGTTTCCTTTTATTGGAATGATCATGTATATCCTCACCTTTCTTCTTATGTGCCTTTCCATATAATTGTTTTGGTTGAATCTATGTTGAAAGGCATTCCTCGATGTGTTGTATATGAAGGATCCTCTACAAGTATTTTATCCTCCTCGTCTTGGAAATATTTGGGCTCTACCAAGGTTGTGTCAGCTACTAGTGAGTTGTTGGATTTCAACAGAAGACCTAGTGAATGTCTGGGGATTCTTCCTCAATTTCCTATCACCTTAGGTGGGAATATTGTTCTAATGGATCTGTTAGTGGTGTCAGGACCTTTATAATTTAATATTATTCTTGGGCGTGAATATGTTTATGTGATGAAGGATGTAGTGTCTACGCTCTTTCATGTGCTTCATTTCTCTCATCAGAAGCATTGTCACTGTTGTAGGGGCTACTCAACCCCTTCGACTAGACCCGATGATTGACTAAGAAAGAACCTGTCAGTCAACCGATGTAGTTAGAAGTAGAAGTTTGTTGGAGTCTCTGTTAATCATCCGACCCAGGAAGTTAAGTAGTTATGACTTCCTAAAAGAGGTATAAATAGACAAGCACATGAAGGCTTAGATATCTTCATGTGAGAGGTTATATGTGATTTTGTTGTATTTTTCTATCATATAATAAAAGGATTGTTCTTTGGTATCTCATTACTTCTATATTTATTTAACTATATCTATGTGTATGCATGTTTCTCTATGATGTCTATGTAAGGATCTACTGGTAACTCTCCCTACTTTTCCCTAGATTACAACATTAGTTCAGTTGTCGGTAGTACTAAAATTGGGCATGTAGAAGTGTACATAAATGAAAACTCTTCAATACATATGCGAGTGGTGGGAGCGCAAGATTGAGAAATACATTAGAAACCACACAAGAAGGAATAACCTCTCACTAGTCGAAGCAAGGTCGTGGTTCTTTTCAGAGACGCACGAAATATTCCTTGAAGCTATCCCATAAGCATTGTTTCAACATATTAATATATCAGGTGATGTGTAATTTGAAACCTAATGAGAAGTTAGGCCTAAAGTTGAAAAACAGAGAAAAAAAAAATCTGCAAGACTAGATCAAAAGAATTATCAAATATTATATTTCAGAACAAGCCATTGAAGATTGAACGTCTCTCGAGAAAATAAGAGAAAAATTATACACTAAATTGCATGAAAGATGTTTCTGCATGGTTCTGACACTTACTCATAAATTCATCTTCAGCAAGGGAGTTAGTGGCATTGTTGAATGCTGACCAATATTAGGCACATCATTACCAAATAACAAATTCCAAGAAAGAGACGAAAAGTGGGAATAATTTCGTCACGCAAAGTGCAAAGATACAAGAGATGTTTGGGATTACTTCTTGAAGAAATAAATATGGCCAACGCTCCCAACTTAGAGTAAGTCAGGTCAACAATGGTGGGTAGTTCAAAACTATGATATGCCATAGAACAAGAAGTAGTGTTTTCCAAGCCTAAATTCTGTCAAGAGGGAAGAAATCCACATATATACATAAAATAGAATGGCATAAAAGAGAACAAAAAAGAGAAGAACTCCAGAACTAGTCAAACAACAAAAAGTTGAATAGAAATATGTCTAGGGAGGGTCATCCTGACAGAGTGTGTGAGAATTATAAGTAATACAAATATTGACCATATTTGGAAACATCAGCAGTCGTGACAACACCGGACAGAAGTAGAAATGCACAACTGAACATCCATCAACCGGTCGAAGAACCAAAAAGAATGGATTACGAAGAATCTAGAACAACTTTACATACTTCTCCTACACTGGAAACCATTCTACAAATAAGAGAATTTCTCCAACAAAGGTCACATATCAACAACCAATATAAAAGATTATGGTCCAAAACAGACGACTAGGGAAACCTATGTGATGCATCGATTGTCGAGCTAGAGCGAAATGAAGTTGATAATATGATTATCCAATTCAAGGATCTCACTGAATTGACTCCCCTACCACATCTAATCTCGAGGGAAGAAATTAACAATAGTCTAGAAGTAATGCAACCTTTGGAATGACGGTTAGTCAAATATAAAGATCAAAGTTCTCAAATTAAGGATGTGTTTTCTATACTCAAGAAGAAACATTTATTCCTTGAGTACCATCCATTGTTGAACACAGAAAAAAATGGACCAGAAGATTCTACAACTTAGTTGAAAGAAGTAATAACTCAAATACCAAGAAAATAGAGCATTCCTACCAATAAATTCAAAATTGGATTCAATCACATATTGATTTATGAAGGAGAGGAGGACCCGAAACGCCAGTGGTTCATATGTGAAAATTTTTTGGATGCAACTAATATTACAGACAAGGATAAGAAAATGGCTCAATTTGGAGCTACACTACACCACTATGCCTTAACATGGTTCATGAACTACATGGAAAAGCAAACTCGTTCAAAATCCGAAATAAAGAATATATTTTTAACATTCTTTAAAATTTAGGACATCACACATCTGGCAGCCCAAAAGTTAAAACAAATCTAGAAAATACCAGGCAAGTCAGTAAGAGAATATTATAAGAGATTAAAATATCTCCTAAGTAAAATCTCGACGACGATCAATCAAAAATTTTTGGTCTAGTGGTATGTAGTTGGGATACTTCCAAGAATCCATTCTCTGCTACATTTATATGAGATAACTAATTGTGAAGATGTGATAAAGAACACACAATGAGTGGATTCATATGATGATATCTCATCGAATTCCTCAACGACGGAGAGACTTGAGGAAAAAAAAGAA
The DNA here is from genome assembly GCA_900067695.1 of Picea abies. Taxonomy (NCBI): domain Eukaryota; kingdom Viridiplantae; phylum Streptophyta; class Pinopsida; order Pinales; family Pinaceae; genus Picea; species Picea abies. The sequence goes on along the minus strand of CBVK0103684036.1, from coordinate 1,303 downwards.
AATTTGCAACAAACAATCAAAAATATATCCATACGATGCAATGATGTATGGTGCACCACATGCACCAAGGAAGGACATGCAAAAGGTAATTGTCCCCTAAATAAGTGCACACAAACAAAAGATGTCCATTGAATACATGATCAAAAATATTGTAATATAAGTGAATTCCTAATTGATCATAGTATACGACATTGTCCACATAATCTAAAAAAATTGAAGTGGTCCCACATATGTGAAGCTTCTGACCATCGAACATATGAATGTCATCTAAATGCTCGAAATCAAAATAATATAACAGTATACCACACAGAAACCACCAATAAAACAAACAAATATGTTCGAAGAGATGATTACTACAGTGGCCATGGTTGAGGTCAAGGAGGCCGACGTGGATTTGGTGGTCGAGGTCTAGGTCGCGGATGACCATATCATTTTAATTACTAGAAAAATGATCACGACAGTGCATATTTCCCTATAAAAGACATAATTGATATGAAATTTTTCAATATATGCGACATTAGAGATCACTCTTTAGAATATTGTCCGATAGTACTTGAGAAAATCATACCAAGAAAAAATGTGAATCTACTACATGCAATATCTAAGGAAGCATTGAGGAACTCCAAAAACTTACATATTGTTACAAGGTTGGGAACAGGATGAGATATTCACACTCCACCACAAAATTACCAAATAAATAATGCTAACAACTTCCCAACCCCAGATAAAGAAGAGAAAATCATGAGAGCATTGTTGAGGAAAAGATATGAAATGATCTTACTCAATCATTTTTAGATCATTCTTGGCTAAAGCAAGATAGATGGGAATATCACCCTAGATTTATAGCCATCAAAATTGGTATCCTAACTCACAAGTATTTTTTACAAGTGCTTAGGTTGTTTTTTTATAAACAAAATATTGTTGAAAAAATCATTATTTATGTAATTTTCTTAACATAACAAATACTGAAATAATTATAGAGATAGAAGTAAAGACACCAAGTCAATAATCAAAATAGATGAGACATAAAGAAATCCTTTATTTCATTCCAATTCATCAAAGAATCCTTCTCTTTAGAAAATTTCCTGAAGAAGTTTTGGACCAAATTCAAACTTAGACGTCCCCAATGAAACATACAAAAGAACTTTAGACAGAAAATAAAAAACTGAACTTTAAAAGATGGATCATCTTGCCACAAATTGATGCACACTTGACTCTACAGAATATCCTTTGTCAGTCATGAAAGCTAGTTCACAAACAGACAAATCTACACAGACTATCAAAGATAGATCAACACCTCTGA
>CBVK0103683977.1:0-15812 GCA_900067695.1 Picea abies | reverse complement strand
AGATCGGTCTCGGCATTCCTGCTGAACCGCTCTTCCGATCTCACGTTGGACTTCAATCATCTGGTTTATTCTTCTTGTGACATGATTTGGTTCTTCTTTCTCATCTTGCCAAAGTTTCATTACAGGGAGTGCTAGATTTATAGGTAATACTGCGTCGACCCCATACACCATTTGGAAAGGAGAAGTGCCGATAGAATTTTTTGTGCCTATCCGATTTGCCCACAAGGTGTATTTCAAATGCACATGCCAAGATTTTTTGTTTTCGCTCAACACTTTCTTAATTATATTGATTAGGCTCTTGTTTGAAGACTCGGCTAGCTCATTTCCCTGGGGGTAATATGCCATGGAATGACCGAGCACGATATTGTACTTTTGGCAAAAGATGACCATAGCCATAGATTTAAATGCCTAGGCGCTATCTGTGACTATCTTTCAGGGGTAGCCGAATCTAGACAAAATGTTCTCTTCCAGGAAATCTATTACCACAGAATCCGTTGCCCTTCTAGTTGGGATAGCCTCCACCCATTTGGTGAAGTAGTCTATAGCATTTAGGATCCATCTATTTTGAGTGCTAGAATGAGGGTTAATTTCACCTATAAAATCTAGTCCCCATTGCTGAAAAGGGGCTTCCGTTTTGACCAGAACCAACGGTAGCGCTAGGAGTTTATGCTTGCCTGGGAACAATTGGCAAGGGTTACAGGATCTGACTTTGGCGTTGACATCTGAGAAAAGTTTGGGCCAATAATATCATGCCCTTAGGATCTTATAAGCCATTGCCCTCTAGGCGCGATGACCTCCACACACTCTTTCGTGAAATTGTCTTATGACCTTCTCTGTTTCTGATTCAACTAAACAAACCAACAGGAAGCCAAGTGGGTCCTTCCAATACAATTGTCTTTCAGATATACAGTACTTGACCACATGCAACTTCAACGTTCTGGCTTTAGATGGGGATAAGTCACTCGTGCACTCCAAGGTCAGTAGGTAGGACACTATGTCTTTGTACCAATCTGATGAAGCAAACTTCTCTTCGATTCTGATTCTAGTTGTTTGTTCATCGAGCTCGTTCATGTCCACACACTCTTCACATCCCTGTAGGCCATTTATTCCGAGGGCTCTGAAATTTTATTCAGCTAAGAGTTAAGCCAAACCTTATCCCTTTACTAGTCTCGTTGGTTTTATCTCCAGGTTGAATTCTTGAATTTTGGCAAGCCACCGTCCTCTTTTTCCATCACTGTCGGACTGAACCAAAATGTCTTTATGGAGCTGGTGGGAACGTACGCAATTACCTTGGAATGAAACACGTAGGTTCTGAAATCCTTTAATGCCTTCACCATAGCATATGCTTGTTTTTCCATTATATCGTATCTGAGTTTGGCGTCTCTAAGACTTTTGCTGAAAAAGGCTATCGGTTGCTTGAAACCTTCTTCATTTTTCTGGAGGAGTACCGCGGCAAGTGTGTGTTCGGAGGAGAACGAGAAAATGAGAAAATCCTTTAGATAACCAGGGCTTGCCAGTATGGGTGCCTCGCTTATAACCTTCTTGATGCGTGCAAACGATGCTTTGGATTCTGCTGTCCATTTCACTTCATTGTTTTTCTTTAGCATATCTGTGATCAACTTCACGATTTCAACAAAGTTTGGGATAAATCTCCTCAAAAAATTTATTTTTCCTAAGAATGATTGAATCTCTTTTACATTCCTAGGGATATTTATTGTGTCTATATCTTCAACTTTTTTAGGATCAATTTTAATTCCATCTCGAGACACAATATGACCCAAGAGTTTACCTTCTTGCATAGCAAAGTGAGACTTTTTGGGGTTTAAAGACAAACCAAACCTGTGACATTTCTCAAATGTCTGCTTGAGATGTATCAGATGATCTTCATCAGATTTAGAAAAGATGGTTAGATAATCAAGATAGATAACCACAAATTTGTCCCTTTCACCGATGAAAGTGATATCCATAGCATGTTGGAAAGTAGCACCTGCATTCATTAAACCAAAAGGCATCTTGTCATACATAAATGTAACCCAAGGGGTGGTGAAGGTTGTTTTTTCTTTATCATCCTTGTTGACAGCAATTTGATTGTACTCGGAAAACCTGTCGATCATCGACATCCTATTTGTCCCAACTACCTTTTCTAAAATGTGATCCATTTTGGGTAGGGGGTAATTATCTTTGAGGGAGGATTTATTTAGATTTCTAAAATCAACGCACAATCTGATCTCCCCACTTTTCTTTCTGACCGGGACCAAGTTTGCTACCCAGTCGAAGTATCTCAGTGGTATGATTATTTTTGTGTCTAAGAGCTTTTTGACTTCCCTTTCGATCATGGGTAATAAAATAGGATTGATTTGTCTGAGTTTTTGCCTAAAGGGTTTGATGCCAGGCTTTAGGGGTATCTTATGTTCAATCACAGTGGTGTCGTAGGTCTTCAGCTCTTCGTATGACCAAGCGAAAACATATTTATACCTCCCGAGTAAGTCTTTATACTTGCTTTTTACCTCAGGAGGGAGATACTTTGATATTTTTACTATCCTAGACTCCTCTTTGGTCCCTATGTCGTAGTCTTCCATCTCTTCTGGTCGGGGTTGCAAAGCAAACTTTAGGGGCATATCATTTTGGTTGAACAGTCTCTCTAGAGGGATCGGTCCCTTTGGAATCTGATTGTTCTTTATAACCGACATGCGATGATTAGCAATTTTCTCTTGGAACTCGTGAGGATCCTCTCCCTCTTGCATGATTCAAGCATGATCGTTTTGGTTCTCCTGGTCAATGTGGGTTTCGGAGAAATCACCCACCATTTCCAGGAATTTTTTGATCTGTTCGTCATCCTCGAAGACCTTCCAGTGTTGTATGTTGTTTGGTATGGATGGTTTGTTCCTCACCTCTATATGGTACTTTAGTTTGAAAGCTATAGGGGGGGGCGAACGTTGAGGCTGCTTTGGATAATGAGTCGGCTTGTAGGTTTTCAGAGCGCGGGATGAAATGAACATTTACTGACGAGAAGAAATTTTCTATTAAATCCCAGGCGCAATTCCTGTAAGATCTTAATCTCGGGTGTTTGGCTTGGTATTGCCAATTTACCTGTTTCACTATCAACTCTGCGTCTCCGTATACTTCCAAGTTCTTTATGTTCAACTTCCTGGCAACTTCCAACCCCAGGACTAGAGCCTCATATTCACATACGTTATTGGTGTAGTCTATATCCCACTGAAGCCTGTAAGAGAAAGGAATAACAAATTCATTTTCAAGTGCTACAAACAGTATTCCCACACTTGCTCCTTCATATGACATGGCACCGTAAAAAAACATTTTCCAAATTCCAGTGCTATACAAATTTTCGTCTATCTTTCCTAATTCGTTTTCATCTATGTAATTCTCTTCTGTATAGCTATTTACACCATCATCAAAAGACAAAATACAATTTCCTAGATCTTGATCGGCAACATAAAAAGGAAAGTTGTTAGGATTCAACGGGTCGCTCACCGTGTATGCTAGCCTCGTTTCCCTGTATAGCCGAGTAAATTGTTCGCCAAACACAGGAATCATGGCGTAGGTCATGTCTAGTTGAAGAGATCCCCCAAGTTTCGCTCCCCACGACCTAGATAGCAGCAAACCATACTTCAAAGGTATATTGGCGATAACTACATCCATCAGGACGCTTTTCACCGGGACCTGTGCAAGGGTGACTACTAAATCTTTTATCATACCCATGCACTTAAATTTTCTTGAATCGAAAGAGTAGAGATCTTCATAAGGCCTGGTGATCTCGAGGCCTAGTTTGTCCATAATAGACTTGGGCATCACATTATGTGAGGCCCTCAAGTCTAGCATGTAGTTGTGCAGCAGTCGATCATGCACAGTCAGGGTGATATAGAAGGGGGCGACATTGTCTCTGGCACCCTCGAAATGTGGACCAAAAGTGATATTAGGCTTATCATCTTCCAAGTTTATCATGTCAGAGTGACTTTCTAGATTCGAAAAACCTATCATTTTGGTTATCTATTTATGATATACAAGATTTTTTTCTAATTCGACCAGAGGGATCGGTATTTTGATCTTATTTATCTCATTTTCAAGGCCGAAACCTCCACTACCTTTGTCCGTTTCTCTGGTTGAAACCTCAGAATCATTCTTTTCTAACTTATTTGTTTGTGCTGATTTATTCCTCGTGAGTTTATCTATCAGTATACATGTTTCAACTATCTTAGTTTCTTTCGCTTGGGTCTCAACCTCCTTTACTTTGGGATTCAGTGAATCTACCTCTTTTGTTTTGCTATTAGGTAGTTCGGTCTCTTTTGGGACGGGCTCGTATATTTCTCCTCTGGGGATAATTTTCTTAGGTTGAGGAGTCAACACGGGTTTGTTTTTAGGCCTCAGGTTGTACCTAGGTTGGACCTCAACCATTATAGAATCGGATATTTCTTGATCGACAAAAACATCAGTGTTGTTTATGTCAATGTCTTTATTTGACGGTTGCTGTGTGTTTAAGGTCTTCTCATAGTCTTCTTTAGTTAAGTAGGGCTATGTGCAATCGTCACCCAAATTTTTCACATCTTCATCCAGGTCCTCGAAATCTTGCAGGTCATTTCCTCCTATAAAAATTTCATTTTTTAAAGGAGTTTGAATTTTATGGTCTTCATTTTTAATCTGTCTTTGTTGATTTTGACGATTGGGGTTTCTTCTGAATTCCCTCTTAGCAAAAGGATCTACCTTGGATTGATCTAGTTCCATTCTGGAAATCTTATTTGATAACTCTTTAATTATCCTATCCATATCATCCATTTTATCATCTGAGGATCTACTAGGCCCTGAGGGTCCCGCTTGTTCCCTAAAATGTTTGGTTTCTCGGTTTCCCGTTTCTACCTTTGTTTTCAAATTGCCAGAAGCTATCATGTTAGATTCGATCTCTATGGAATCATCTTGCATTTGGGTCAAGGTATCCCCTCTCCTTTCTCTCAAAAGAAGTGCGAAATCAGGTTCGAAGGCTCCTGCAAAGGTTACCTTGGTTGCAGGTTGGGATGGTTTAACTTCGACTGGGATCTTATTATATAACTTGTTAAATATTTGAATGAATTCCATAATAGTTTCCGAATTTTTTTCTTTAAAGACAAAACTCAGTCAAATAATACAAATGGTCTTTCCTTTTGCCCCATTGTCTAAGAAAAGAGTCTTCTAAGGCATCATAGGATAATATCGAACCTGCGGGTAGACTTCGAAACCAAGTTCGTACCTGTCCTTCGAAAATCTGAACGAACAACCTCGAGTATACGTCTTTGTGTTTGAGACCTAGGATATCTGTGAACTGATCAAAGAAATTTATATGTTCGGCCGCGGTCAAGTCCCCTTCCCCTGTAAATTTAGGTAATTTTTTCATGTAGTTTTCAGGAAGGTCGTGAAGAGGGACAAGCAGGACCAGAGGCGCATATCTTGCAGATACTTTAGCGAAAACTTTGGGAGGCAGGGGCAACCCTTGCCCCCCCACTCCTCCTCCTGGAGTCCCTCCATCTCCCCCTCCTAAAACCCCTCCACCTCCTCCTCCGACAGCCGCCATCGGTACTACAGTATAGGGAAACGGCGCGTTATAAAGAGGGTTCTGGAACACTAAAAGCGAATCTTTAGCTTCTTCGAGAGATGAGAAAACAAAATAAAGGTGAAAAGGGATGCGAGGGCTTGGTTCCTCGGATTTGCAAGAGATGAAATTAGCGGAACCCACAGGCGTGAAATCTGAGTATATGGTATACTCTTTGAGACTAGGCGGGGTCGTGAAATCTAGCTGAAGGGTCGGTGGGATATTGATTGTTGATAAATTTACTGCGGGATTTTCACCTTTATGTACGTTAGAGGTTGTTGGATGGATTTCACTTTTAACTTCGGGGATAGCTAAATTTGGGTTGATGGTTTCAGGGGGGGAATTGTGCGAAGTTGAAGGTTCAAAAGGACTCTTAGCCTTGGGTTGTGGGTGCTTAAGCTGGTAGACTGCAGTGGTCGGCTTAAGGGGAAATTTTGTTTTCAGTATTTTTTCGGGATCGGAAATGGGCGTGGTCTATTTACCATCCGGGTTTTGTCTCATGTTCCTTTGACTGGATGCCAGCTTACTTAAATGTGGAGTCACCAAGTGAATGATGAAATTTTAGCCTTAACAAGGTGTTCACCCTTTGTTCACTATCACAGGGTAGAAACTAAAAAATGTCGTTCTCCCAGGGAAAAGGTTTTGTAACTTCATTCCCCGACAAGGGCGCCAGAAATATGTTGTTCCAGAGTCTGTACTTAAGGCTAGAAAGTACAAGGTCTAGGCATCCAAAAGTGGTGTGAAAGATAAAAAGGTGGGAGGATCAACCTTCGGGAAAGGAAGCTAAGGCTGATTTCTACGTTGCCTCTGTGTTGCTTCCAAAAGTTCCTGGATACTTATATCCCGTTCAATGGCAGCCCATGAATGTTCGAGTTATACCAGAGTGGTGGTTGTTTTAATTATGGTGTCGAAAAGGTTCAAAGCTATGGTGGTTTGATCCGACAATCTGGGTTCAATATTGGGCTGTTTGGCAACGGGAACAGTCATAGAGGAACAGGGAAAGTTAAAGGAAAGTTCAAGGTTTAGGATGATGCCTCAATTTTTGGATCATATAAAGAGTACTCTCGAATCCAAAATCACAGATAGAATGCAAATCAAAGGCCTTTTCCTGTAACTGAGTTAACTTTTTAATAAATCATGTGAGAAACGTGAGAAAACATTAAGCTGTCTATAATGTGAGGCTCCTATCAATGGAGAATCTCACCCTGTAAATAGAAGAAGAAAAAGACAAGAAGAAATCTGACGAAGCATAAAATATAAAGATCTAAAAAATTCACAGGTCTTGTACCTGCTGATAGCCAATACAGAGGAAAAACTTCAAATGATTAGACGTCTAAAAGTTGATCACCACAATAGAGGTTATACTAAATTGCAGTGAAGCATTCATCCGACATATATATGCGAAATGAAATTCAATATAAGATAATAGAGGAAATGAACTTATAACTCAGTCTTGACATAATCAGGAGTCTTCGAATTGCTTTGTATTAATTTTCAAATGAAAAAGTCTCTATTACAATCGGCCAAAAAGGTCCAGCCTTGTTTCTTTCTTCAAAATGCCTCTTTGTACAAACTTCTGAACATTTGAATTTCAATCGTTCCCGAAATTTTCAGTTACAAAATGGGAAGTTCAAGTGTTTCACTTCTTTGCCTTTGTCATCTTTCATGCGGGTGGAGCACCTTCCTTTATTTACTCTTCGAGTTATAAAAATAGAACAGGAAGACACATGTCATGATTTGGTATCGAAAACCTATCCTTTCACCTGCTTGGTGCAAGTGACACACCTCTTTACCAACTGGTTTATCAACCTGGAAGGCTCTGCTTGGTGGTTTGCCTCAAAAGTGTAACAATCCTTTGCTAACTGTGGCAACCTTCCTCCCACTTGTCGGTCTTCGGCGGTGATGGAACATAATTGTATACTTTGTTTTATCAACCATTTATCCACTTGGACTATGTCAATATGGCTCATCTGTGATATTTCAGCCCGCTCTTTTTCCCCATTCTCCTTGATATTGAGCAGGTGCTTGTCTATATTGATTTGGCCCAGTGTCCTAGCATTGCTTCCATTATTGAGACTCAACAAACTTTCATCTATCAAGTTGAAGGTTTCTTCACAAGAGTTTCTTACCTCTTTAGCTCGTTCTCTGCTCTCTGATATGTTTCACTCCCATGCCTTCAACAAGATGTTACCTCTGGTCTACTCTAGGATGGAGAGCTTGGAACTACTGCCTATTTCCTTTTTTGTCGTGGCTATGACAACCTCTTGGAAAGTGACCCGAGCCACCCCAACTTCTCTTTCTCTTAAAGAGATGTCTTCCAGCTCTTGATCAATGTTCTGGCAGTGGTTTTGAATGGTTTCCACTTTAGCAAGTAAATCTTGCTGAGCTGTTGACACTCTTTTTCAGATTTCAATAGCTTGGGATTGGAATATCCCGATATCTATCACCTGGCTCTCGGGGAAATTTAATTTTGCCTGTAATTTCCCTATCAATTCTTCTTGCTGGCTTATCTGTGACCGACTGGTTTGGGCCGACAACTGTGTTTGTTCAAGATTGGATTTGAGCTGCTCGATTTATTTTTGATCAGCTGCTCTAACTAGCTCTAGGATTGTGTTCACCTGGTCTCTGACAGTAGCTTCTGCTGTAGCTAGCTTAGCTTCCAAAGTTCTGATTAAGCGGTTCTTCCGCTTTAATTGTTCATTTAGGGATTCGACAGAGTATTGGTTGGCTGTAGAAAAGCCCCCAACGTCCCTGCTATCTGAGTTGTGAATTCCTCTTTTTTCATGGCTTTTCCATCGGCTAGAATTTTGAATTTTTTGGCTACCATGCTCGCTTCTCGTTAAAGCTCTTACTTCACAATGGCCTTTCTCTTTTTATCGAAGAAAAATTCGTTTGGAGGCAATTCTTCTACAGTAATGGGCATTAGTTCTTCATTGAAAATCCATCCCTCACCGGGGGTCCACTTCGTGGACTGTAGGGGAGTGAAAAAAGTGATGGGACTGTCGATTTGCTTGGATGATTTCCCTGGGGTAACCTCCGAGGCTGGCTTGCTTGAAGGGTTGGGGGTCTCGACTCCCTGTTTCGGGCCCCCGATTTGATTTTTATTTTCCTGATTCTCCTCCTGGCCAGATCCTGAATCTTTGGAGCCCTTGGCTTCTATTTGTTGTACATCTGTGGTCTGTGGATTCTTACCCTGTAAGACTGGGGGAAGGCAGCTTCACCGGTGTTCCTGAAATTTGAAGAAATCGTCCATCTCCTCGGGTGACAGGGTTTGAATCCAACTTAGGACCTTGGCATAAGATCTCGCTCCTCGAAAGATGTCATCATGAGGCGAATGCTCATGTTCATATCTTTTTAGGCCACAACTTGCCATGTGATTACCCATGACCTTGTGTGGATCGTGTTTCTTGAACTCAATGTGGACCAATTTAATATCTTCTAAGGCCGCTGCCTTGGATTTTGCATGTTCAAAATCTAATAAAGAATAAATATTCAAATGGATGGGGAAGGGCGACCATACCTTCTTCGAAAAACCTTTAATCTCTTTGCCTATGCCACCGATCATGATTTTCCTGGCGATTTTGCGACATACCAGCCTATCCAGTATAAATAGTGGTAGAGAATATAGGGGCACAGAGGCACCGAAAACCCTGATGTATGAAAATTCTTCTTCTACATACCAGTCATCCACACTACTCAAGTTGGTGGCGACGCTATGTGAAATACTGGGCGGTTGGTTATCGAAGATGGAGACATGCATTGGTACCATTAGCTAATTGAAAATCTCGTATATGAATTCTGTGGCCTTATCCTCCCAAAGTTTCGAGTGATAGACATGGATAGGCTTAGCATCAGATGGAGTCTAGCTCCAGCTCATTAGAGGGAAAGGCGTCATGAAAGAAACAATGTCCATGATGTAGGCAGACATGAAAAATGAGGCAACTTTCCCATTCACCTTCTGCGCTTGATATTCAGTAATCCGACTGGTTAGATTGTCTGACAACAGTTTGGCCCAGTCGAAGGAAAAACGTCCAGCGACTGTGTGAATCAGAGGCACCCACGGGAGGAAAAAGTGTGGGTGTCCTCCTTTCCATACAACCTATAGGTCATCATTGCTATATACCTGAATTGTGGTTCTAAGGAAGAGATTGAATAAACTTTGTTACCATCTGCCCTGAATTTTGCGGGGTGCAAGACCCAATCTTTGATCAGATCAGACAAGTTTCTGTCGTATTGCTGACATTCCTTCCACTTGAAATCTTCCTGAAACTTGGCATTGTACGTGAAGTTTGGCATGGGTGACAGTTGATACGTTGCCTGCAAATGTTCTGGTCGAAAATTCCCAATCATCACATTCTACTTGCTGATAATAGTCGTGGTCGGGATGTCCACATGGTCTAGTGCCCATCTGATCATATCACAATAGGGAAGGAGCTGTGGCCTTGCTGCTATTTTGTGCATCTCCGCTTGAACGATGATTTTGTATTTGGTGGCCAAATTGTCCTTCTCGTTATCATTGGAATCATCTGAGCAGTCCACCAATTCAGACTGAAGAATGTCAGAAACGTATGACTAGGTTTTGACAGTATCAATACTTCGGGGTGAAGTATCGAAAACAATATTTGTGCCCTGACCTGAACTCTCAGCAATCGCCTTGGACACTTTTCGTGGAGCCATGATAGAGGGCTCTGTACCTAGCTCTCCTGTAGTAAAAATGTAGATACAGACAGAAGTTAGCCTGATGAAAAAACTTCTTTGCGCAAAACATAAATGAAATTTGAAATAATGAAAGAAAGAACTCTTTATCTTAACCATTTAAAACCCCGGTGTCCTTGTGAACAGAATGGTCAAATCATTTTTAAAGAAATATTTAGCAGTAAAAGCAATATCCTTACCTATCACTTTGCCGTATTTCAAATAAATGCCATAATTTTATGGTGGGTCCTAGCACAAATCAACGTAAAAACATTTAAATTTACCCCATAGATGGCACGTGTTAAATTTGTATTAATGCATTTATTGATCCAACTTAGCTCCTTTAATTAGGTTTGTTTTAGTCTTTAATCTCCTTTTTCGGCGTTCTCCGTATCGAGAGAAAACACCCCTTCACTTTGAGCCCCCAAAACCTGAAATCGCGATGATGCAATTTAGTTTGAAAAATGTAATCTACATTAAGTGCTTAATTAATCCATGTTTAAAGAATATTGTGACTTTGTGACTAAGAGCTACGAAGGTATAGTTTTTTGGAAGAGCGATTTCCGAGTCACGAAACCCTGACAGTGTTTGACTGTGGTTTAAAATATTTACCCCTGACACTAACCCGGGTGACTGTTGGAACCGTCTCGCGACTTCGTGTATCAGAGTTTGGAAACCTTGCAACTTGTAACTCCCGAAGCATGAAAGCACGAGGTAAAGAAAATTGATAGACTTGCTTAGTGGTTAGGACTATGATAATTTAGGACTATTGTCGGGGTAAATTTTTTGATTGCAAGAATTATATTTCAACCATTTGTAAAAGGCGGCTCCAACAACATGCAGAGGCTAAGGACCCTAATAGGTTCAAATTGTGAAAACAGTGTAGAGTCCTCGCAAGGTGAATTTATTCTAAGTTCATAAGCTCAGGAGGATGAGCGTGGAGTGCCAGGAGGGCATCATAATTTTTCTAGCCAGGTAAGAGGCTTGAAACTCTTTAGGTTTGAGCGAGATAAAGCTCAGGAGAAATAGAGCTTTCAACAATGCAGACATAAGCCAAGTCTTTTGGACTTGCAGAGGAAATTTCAAAGGGTCGAGCCCCTTTGAGTTTTAAAGCATTCAATCTCAGGAGGGATAGCATTTCACAGAAGCACAAGTTGGGGACCCAAGTTATCGGTCCCACAGGAGAAAATTAAAGGCCCCAACCTTTGAGAAATTCTTAAAGAAATCCTTCAGTTTGAAGGAAAATGCATAGTGCAATAGGAGAAGCTACAGGCATCGTTGGATCGACCGAGATGAGAAATATAGACCGTTAGATCTACGTCTAGGCATGTGAAGAAGAGCCTATGAGGAAATTAGATATGGGCCACTAGATCTAGGCATGAATTACAAAAGCTGTCATATCTATAGAAGGTGCATGAGGGATAACAATAGATCCTAATTGTCAAATTTGGTAGTAGAGACCAACATTCATTGGATTTAGAGGATTTGTGCAAGGTTTAACCTTGGAATTCCTTCGAACATCGTGCATTCAAATGGTTTGGAGTGTGGATAAATTGGAATCACCGAAGTCCAGAAGTCCGAAGAGATCTCGACTGTTGGATCCAGTGGACGCGTGGTGACAAATATGGAACTCCAGAGCCATCGCACTTCGGGAGATTCCAGATAAGCAGTGTGAAGAATCACTGAAGGCCGAAGCCCCAAATATATCTGAGTCGTCCGTTGCTCGACAGATCTGGGTCATCCATCTTGTGGACATGTGGTAGATGATCCATCACTTCGAAGGATATCCAGTCTAGAGGAAAGGATGGTTGTGTTGGGTGAAAAATCCCGAAGAGCTAGGGGCCAGAGTAGATCTATGCCGTCCAAATAGAAGGGACTTATGTCAACAGATCTCACAGTATGGAGAAAAGGCACTACAGAATAAAGAGGGAAGGGGAGCATTGACCAAAAGTCGTCCGAATCCCCAGAGGAAGGAAATCATTTTGACTGTTGATTTGGAGGTGGGCACGTGGAGAAATCCTGTGAATTCGGCCACAAAAAACTTCGGGAGATCGGAGTAGCATTTAGTGTTAAAATATCCGAAGCATGAAGGATTATCACTTCTTGAGTTAAGACCTAGGTCACAACTTGGGGTCATATGAGGAAAGGGGCCTAGTGAAGGGAGCTAGCACCTGTAATTCAAATTTTAAAAAGGAACAAGGGCTTAGCAGGAGCCCGTAGGTTTCATAGAACTTGGGCCTTAGGAAGAAAAGGGCCTGTGTAGTTTGGTGGTCAAACAGGGGCCCTAAGATTTAATACGACTCCATTTCTTGAACGATCCTAGATCGAGAGGTCGAGCAACCCTAGGAGGAGGAGGGGGTCTGCATCAAGTTCTATCAGAGTGTGATTTTGTCTGCAGGTAGCAGGCGAACGAGGAAAATTTTGTCTGATACCATCAAGTGGTATTAGAGCCTAGGAAAAGTTATGTTTGATACCATCAATTGGAATCATATCATGGTTTTTCTTGTAGAAAATAGACAAAGGTTAGGAGGGACAAAGTACTGATGCTCTGTGTGAAGATATTTTTGCAAGTGTGCAACAGACATATGAAAACCACGTGGGATGCAAGAGAAAGATGGGGGTGATCTCAGTTGCAGAGTAGACAACAGACAGCTAGGTGAGTTGAGCCAGAAGAACCATTCGTGTTCTTTGAGGCAGAATGTGAAGATGGCTGCTGAAGGCCATAGGCGATGTTGAGGAGAAGACCACCAACAGTTGCATAAAACACAGATGGATAAAGAGCTCAAGGAGACAAGAGAAGAACTAGAGAGACTGACATTAAAAATGCAACAAACAACATAGGTACACTGGAGGTATGAGTGGTCCATGAAGCTAAAAGATAAGTGGCTAGTCCAATAGTTGGTTGCTAGGAGGCGACACTAGGAGTTGAAGAGGTGGTTGAGGCAGGTTGAGAACTTGGTGATGAGGAGGAGAAGAGATCAACTAGATATCTCATTAGTCGCCAAGAGGGAAGAAGTGAAAATTCAAATTGCCAAGTGAGAAATGAAGAGAGATATGTTGAAGATCTCATAGACTTCCAGGAGGGCAGAGGATAAATCCCAGTTTTCCAGGTGGGAAAGAGAGATAAAATGAGACTGTTTGAGAGTTGCATGAACTCAACAAGGGGTTTAGATCATTAAGTAGTGTTGACAGAGGAGAATCATAAATCCTTTATGATCATTGGGGGAATTGAGATATTCCTACCAATTATCCCAGAAGAGGTCACTGCACAAGTTTCAAGTGTAGAAGAGGAATGACAACCAATGCAGATTGTCATGGAGGAGGAGATGGTGCAGAAATTGGCATATTCCCAAAAGGAGATGAAGGAAGAGGAGCATACTATTCATATGCTCACTCCATGGGAGAAAGAATTGAAATTGTTGGAGGATTGGCTATGCCATCTAGACACAGAGGTAGGCTACCAGATGAATGCAGTCATGAACAATGAGGAGAAATTCTAGCATGAGGTGCAACTTGATGAAGTTGGACTTGTACCAGTACAAGAAGTAGAGGAACTGGCAGAAGTCAATATGTCAAAGGAGGTAGCTGAGTAGCAGCTCAATGATGAAGCTACAGAGTTGGAGTCTGCAAAGGAGTGGAAAAATCATGCCACAGGAGATGAAGATAGAATGGGAGATCAGATTGATCTATCCATTGAGGTGTGTGATGAGAAGGAGATGCGACAGAATAGGTTGCAAAAGAAGAGCCAATGCATGAACTAGATGGACGAGGTGATAGAGGAGATTAGAAAGCAGATGTTGGAGTCAACACAACAAGAAATCAACAACAAGGGGAGGCTGACCAGGATAGAACCTGCATTAGCAGTAGGACAACAACAACAACAACAACATAGCATAGCAGTAGGTGAACAACTCCACAGAGAAGTTTGGGATCCAGGAGGATTTTAGCAGAGCAGAGGAGATCATGAGTAAGAGCTCATGATTTTCCCAGCACTAGAGTATGATGCAGGAGCATATTTCCACCTCAGCATGTGCCAACAATCTAGGACATCAACGCGCATTCAAGGAGAGAGAGATTGGCACCGACCCTCTGGTTTTTCCCTTGTATTTTAAATTTCAATGTAATAAATTTTAAAATTTATTGTTGTAAGGCTGGATTAAAGCCAAGTTGGCCTTTGTACAGGTTGTTGATAGAGTTTCCTTTAATAGGCTTGAGCTATACATATCTTGAGCTTTGCCTCAGATATGAAAATGTAAATACGCATTCAATAAAATTTAATGAAGGTAGGTAGCTTGGAGGGAAGGCTCGAAGAGCCCCTATTTTGTAAAACAGATCTTTGTATCAAAATTCATAAGAGAGAGTATGGAGAGAGCCTTAGAGAGATCAAGAGAGAAGAGGAGAAGAGTTGAGATTATGTTGCAGTCCATCCCTACACACATTGTAATTAACATTCAGAGTATTAATACAAAGAGCATATTTCACTACTTATGAGTTTCATGTGTGTATGCTCATGAGGTTTTTGTATGTGTTTTATGAATCTAATTTGTGTGTCTTTATATGTTGTAGATGTATGAATAGGTTTCAATATGCAGGAAGAAGATAGACTTCTCTATCTTTGTGAGTTTTTTTGAGAGTTTTGGGTTCTTTTAGGCTATTGCAAGGAGTGCATGACATGGTATAGATACCTTTGTATCTAGCACAAGGAGTGCACATATGAATTCCATTTGCGTTCAGAAAGAATGTGCCAGGTGGGCACACCAGAATAATTTCAACCTCAGAAGAAACCTCAGAGTTACTGAACACTCTAGAGGAAATCCTGTGCAGTGAAAGCCCAACCAGAGTTATTGAATACTCTATGATTTCAGCAAGGAGGTGCTTTGACCAGGTGCAAGGAGTGCACAAGAATCCATTTGAGAAGAAAAGGGACTGAACCCTTTGAGGTCTAATTAAGGTCATAAGTGTTACAGGTGAATCCTCCCGCTGACAAGCGGATTCCCTCTTGGTCTCTAGACTCCTAAGGCCAAGATAGAAAAGTGCTTAACATGGACACTGCCATCCTTTTAGATCTAATCAAGCTAATATACGAAAGAGAAGAAGAAAGATATGTACCTTGTTAATGGCGTTTGTCCTTTCAAAGTCCAGTCTAAGCTTCGATCCTGAGCTCCTGAATAGATCCTGTAGAACAAACAAAGATACAATGGACTTCCTACTCTAATGAGATTAGCTCAAATATAGATCCATCTACAATAGACAAACTCATGTGGAACAAGCATAAGTTTGAAAGAAACAGGCCAAGCATTGATTATTAATGATAACAAGTAAAAGTACTTACAATCCTTTGATGAAGGTCCAACAACTTCTTCCAGTTCTCCTTGTCCAACCCCTTTGCTCAAGTAATCTACACTGATTTCTTTGATGACATCTCCTCTGTTAATACCACTTACATGATCATAAGTTTGGTATCAATCTCTAGTCTCCACTGTCTTTGTATGTTGCCTATGAGATTATAGGTTTCATACCTCCAATATTTTTCATGTAC
>CBVK0103683976.1:0-21699 GCA_900067695.1 Picea abies | reverse complement strand
TTTTAGGTATGGCCGCCATAAAATACACTGCGGATCCATAATTATATTGACAAAATGGTATAGCCACTGCAGATACAATGTGGATCTATACTCCTATGACCTGAACTGATCGTAGCCACGAACAATACACAATGGATCCATGAGATGAAAATACATAGCCACGACCAATACAAAGTGGATCTATGTAACAGTATATGTGTCATAGTTCAAAAGAACTTCGTCGCAACCTGGGAAAAGTATACATAAGAGTGAAAACTCAACCCAGGGTCTTCTTACCGATCCTGATGTAGTACAAATCTAACCATGCGAATAGATGTCCTGATGTTGAACATGGTAAAAACCACTTGATTACCGGTCAATTATGTAAACTGTTAACAAGCACGAGGGAGATCACCATTGATGTCAATGATTCCCAAGGTACTCTAGTACATTCCAAGGAATGTGAATGGATGAGTTGAAGTCGAACATCCGTGGAATCAACTGATCAGGGGTCAATGATGTAAACCCACTATCGGACACAAGGAGGCCTGCCATTGAGGCATGCAAGTCCCAAGTTACTAACTGGTTTATAAGTCTAGTTCCTAGATAATGTGCTGAAGTCAACAGGAATAGACTCGTCGAAGGAGGGCCTTGATGTATCCCCCATCAACGACATGAAACTGACACATAGATGTAATTGGTAGATCAAATGAACATGGACTGACATGGGTATTGAAACATGATATTTGTGATGGCTAACTCTCGAGGCAGATACTTCCCTTGAACATTGAGGCACAACAACAGAAACGTGACATGGACCAAAACTTGATGATGCAGTGGATGTTGTGACTTTCGCTAGGTGACCCAAAGGAGTAAAATAAACTTAGAGCATTGGCTCAATGTAGAGGTTCAATGGATTAAAATGTGTGCAAAGACAAAGTGTCGTGTTCAAGGGCGACTGTAAGAGCTACCGGTAGTGTTCTCAAAAACTT
Source organism: Picea abies (assembly GCA_900067695.1). Lineage (NCBI taxonomy): Eukaryota > Viridiplantae > Streptophyta > Pinopsida > Pinales > Pinaceae > Picea > Picea abies. The sequence continues at coordinate 20,728 of CBVK0103683976.1, read as the reverse complement.
CTTGGCTTGCTTCTTTCAATTTTTCCCCCATCTAGATAGATGAGTACCTATTTTTAATTTAACGAGCTCGAGGAGGGTAACACATGCTCGATATGAATCACCTTCGGTAAGTCTGTCTTCCTTTGTTTAGAGAACTAGAAGAAGTAAGGGTTCGGTCCCGTATGGACCCTTAAATGCATGATTGTTTAACGAGTCTAGAGAAGGTAAAATCGGTGGTTTTTCATATTTAGAGAGTCTGAAAACAACTTAAAGATGACTCCAATGTTGTCCTTTTTCGTAGTTTTAGTCTTACGAGGCCGAAAAAGAGATAAATTATCGCTCAAAAGATTCCCTTTCAAACCTTTTAACGAGTGGGAAAGGAAGCAAGATAACTCGACAATCTTTTCATGTTTAGAGATTCTGAAAAGAGCTTAAAGAAGACTCCAAGGGGTTCCTTTTTTGTATATCCATTGGAGTCCGAAAAAGTGATAAAAGTCTACTCGGTTACATTCTCATGTTTTTTTGAGCACGGTAAAGAAGAAAGACTAAGCTCAGTATGCCCTCAGCTTGAAAGCTAGTGGATTAATTCTAGAATGATCATCAAAGGCTGGAGACATGCCCTCCAAGCTTCAATTCATTCACCGACTTTGAGGTTGTCGCCAATTTCTCTACTAGATGGAGAAAAAAGATAAGAGTAGATGAAATGAAGGTTCATGAGAGGTGTCTGTTTCATTTTTTAACGAGCTTGACACAGGAAAAGAACTATGCTCAGGGATCCGGGTTAAATCCCCAGATTGCTGTTTCATTTTTTAACGAGCTTGCTATAGAGAGGAAAACTATGCTCAAAGATTCTATTTCATTTTTTAACGAGCTTGCTACAGAGAAGAGAAACTGTGCTCGTGACCTCTGTTTCATTTTTTAACAAGCTTGATACAGAGAAGAAAAATTGTGCTTGTGACCTCTCCTTGATCATGGCTTCCAAGAGAATAACACTCTGGAAGGACACCATGTCAAGGGACAAAACTCAGTCATGGCTTCCAAGAGATATTCACTGGATGGAAGAAAATCACTCCAGAAGGAACACATGTTGAGGGCCGTGATAGGGGTAAGGAGACTAGGCTCCAATAACCCTACCTAAGAGATCACCATGTCAACTACTGGATCCAAATCATTGGAAGTTGAAGCCATGGGAGACAATGGAAAATCAACATCAGGAGGGAAGATATAGTGTATATCTCCCCAAATTTATTCATGAGGGGGAAGAAAAGAGGATTGATGATGGTTATCATCCTGAGGTAGCTTGTTGACGCTAAGCATTTCCAGAATAGATTCATCAGAAGGAAAAATTGGGGAAATGTAATTGATTGTAGACGATAAGGAATTTAACCATGATGGCATCGAGTAACTATCAGGTGCCAATATATGTTGGTCATCCGAAGAGGGAGAATTGGATTAGACAACAACGTATGAGGTTTCGGCTAGACTAAGTGGCATGGTGTCACCTAGTGCATCGAATTCCAAAGGACTAGGTACAATCCAAGGGTTAGATGATTCCAAAGATTGATAAGCTGTGGTCGAAATCATATCGACGGTGGCAATATGATGTGTAGTCAGTGGAAGTGGTGTAGGGAAGGTACCCATAAGGATAGAATCTTTCAACAAGCCAACACCAACACTTTCATACGTGATCTTGTGATCTCCCAAGAATGGAATATTGTTGGTAGCGGGAGCATGGGCATCGGTTATGCATAAATCTAACTGATCAACAGTGGCAATTTTTCCTCGATGAGGAAATTGTACACATCAAAATAACGATGAGGAAACGATCGTCATAGCATAAAACCATCTTCTTCCAAGTAACAAGTTGTAATCAAGGGGAGCATCGACCACTTCGACATCAACAGTGACAATATTTCCACCCAACTGGACAGGCAGGGACTGTAAAATCCCATGGGGATGAAAACCTCGCCCATCGAATGCACGTAACATCATTGGGGATTTGTTAAGTGTGGGTGATTTTAAAATTTTCAACATGCTAAAGACATGACACAAGTAGAGGCTCCCTCAACCAAGATGGTTCAGTGAATTTGTTGATTGTGAACAAAAACATCAATTTGGAAAGCAAGTTGGTGGGAGAGTCGAGATGTATAATTATCCAGGTTAAACATGATATGGTTGGACGATTTAGGATCAAAAACACCAATAGCATCCAAGAGCATTCTACGTTGACTGGGATAGTGCTGTAGAACTTCTAACACAGACATAGCACATGATGCTTGAGCCAAATATTCAACAATGTTGTAGTTCTAGGAAACACGTGAACTAGGATTAAAGGTAGTTTTACAGAAAATACTCTTAGGAGGGCGTAAGATAGAGTCAAACATAGGTTTCTCAATCTGAAGTGGTCCAGATGGAGGATTAACCGATGGAGGACTAACGGAGGATGGTGATGGATCCGGTAAAGTACAGGTACCATTAGTGAATTTTCCTTTGTCAGGGTTACCTGGTGTGTCGTATGTCTTAGAGAGAGTGGTCAAATTAATCCCATTAAACATATAAATATGTGCACTTGTCGAGGCCTCATCATGAGGATGAATAGAACTGCCCCCAGGAGACGGGGTTTGAGAAACCATGGATTGTTGCTGCGGAAAAGGCTGAGTAAGAACAACGGGTTGTGAATTTCCCTGAAAAAGTTTGGCCACTTCATCACGATCTGGATAGTCTCGAGTGTAGTGATCATCACCACAAATGATACCCGAGAATTTCAGTTTCCATTATGGTTGATTTTCGGTAGCAGGTGTTTGATTTTGATTTTTTGGTTGTTCATTGTTATTGGTATTCTTTGATTTATTTTTTTCCTTCTTCTTACCTCTAGATTGTTGTGAAGGGGCAGATTGAATGACATTGACCTTAGAGATTTGAGTTTGGGGGGAGGTAGAGGAGAGTGTGGTAGACTGGGAAGTAGAATTAGTTTTGACAGAACCGATAACACCGCCCGCATGAGATGAGGATGACGGCTTGAATGGATCGATATTAACTCGAGCAACATTTGGAAGCAAATCATACAAAGTACCAGACTGTGAATAAACCAAATCTAAGTACTAAGCTTGAGAAATGGTTTCTTCCTCAGTAACTGCGCCACCCATAGAAATATCACGAGCGATCGGGGGTAAAAGTGATTTAATAAACCACTCCGCCAATAATATGTCAGGAATGGTTACTTTGATCATCCTTCATCGTCGTCTCCACTCATGAATATGGTCAGAGATATGCACGGAGTCAGTTTGACGAGGGGAGGTCAAGAGTTCAGTACCTATCTCGTAGCGAATAGGTAGTTGAAAGTGTGTGAGGAAAGACATGGAAAGGGAGTTGAAATCATGAAAAGAAGCACATGGTAGTTCAATATACCACTTTGCTGTAGAGCTCGTAAGTGTTCGCTGGAAAAGATGCAAACGTATAGAATCATCCATGAGGGAGTTTGATGAACACCAAAAACGGAAAGTCATCACATGGTTATTTGGATCTTCTCTAGATTTTTCATCAAATTTTGGAATATCAGAAGGAAGTTTAGCTGGAATAACTGGCGAAACCGGTGAATGAAAAATAGGATCATTGGTTAACCGAGACAAGTCTAGGAGATCCAGAGTCGCAAGGAAAGGTAGTTGTCGGTTAATTTGCGGATGATACTGGTGTGGCATAGGAACACCAGTAGGACCATAAAATGGGTTAGGTGGATAATTATAACCAGTAGGTCCTCCTACATACGGTTGTTGCTGACAAGGATAAACATGATTCGATGATGGTTGAGAAACATTTGCATAACCTGGTGGGTTCTGAGCATTATAAGCCGGGTGATTTGCTTTCCCATAAAGAGGATGAACACTGTGCCCTTGAGGAGGGTAAGGAGTAGATCCTGGAGGCAGATACACATTAGGCCCATGGGGAGGATAAGGTTGTTGTCCTTGAGGACTCCAGGTGGTGTTTGGGACACCCAGATAAGGTTGTCCATAAAACGGTCCGGAAGGAACAAGATTTGATACTCCTCGTTGTGGGTTATGATATGAGTTCCCCCCAACATGGGTTGGGTAAATGTGCCTCTAGAAGATACTCCCTAGGATTGTGAAGCATTTCCAGTAGATAAAGGTTTCCCCCCTGCCAGCGGTGGATTAACGACCGGGGTATGACTAGCAAAGGGAGGTTTCCCTTTGGGAAGAACATGAAAAGGGGGCTGTCCCCCAGGAGGGGTAGGCCCACCATAGGATGGTGGTCTTCTAGGAGGTATAGGTCTGCTAGATGATGGTTTCCCTCCAGTCAGTTGTATTTGGCTGGTAAGGGTCTACATTCTCGGGTGAAAAGATGTCCCAACAGGATCGTGCAGAACATGTGGGGCTGTAGAGTGAAAGTTTTTAAAAGTGGTGGTAGGGATCGAAGTGCCTTGGGAATGAGTGGAGGTGATGATTCCAACATTAGGATGGACTTGTGCTGACGTAACAATAGGGTTAATGACCTGGTCGATGGAGTGATTCGTAGTTTGGCTAGATGGCTCAGTTTCAATAGGAGGGTCTTGAGGATTAAAGGGTTGTTGAAAGGATTCAAAATGCTCATAGAGATCACGTCCTGATGAAGTCCTCCATACAAAATGAGAAGGTGTGGGATTTGTATCTACTACAGTGGTAGGATGAACAAGAGTCCTATACTCACCACCAAACGTTGGTTATGTGGATCCCATATATGTTTTGGTAAAATCTCTCGTAGGTAACTGTGGAACCTCTTCATCTATGACATTCCCAAGGGAGTCTAAACGAAGAAAAAGTGGTTCAAGAGGAATTGTCAACACAGATGTAGTGCAAGGAGTGGGATTCTCAACCATAACCAAAGTGCCTTCTTGACTGTATAACGGAGGAGCAACAACACTCCCAACATCAGATTGATTTTCTACCTCTCTACGGTAGTTGTCTTCTGGAGGGTTAGGAGGTAAGGGTTGGTAGCCTTCTAGAGGTATCCCTTGCATCCTACGTGATCGACGAAGACCTTTATCGTCTACAGGCTCAATTTTGGAGAATAATAGTACACACTGAAAAACTAGGGCCAACTAACGAAAAGAAACAACATAAGCTAATAAAATCTAGGAATCAAAACCAAGCAAAAAAAACTTCTCTCGATGGTTGTACTAGTTGGTGATGAAATCCAACGTCGCATGATCAAGTCAAGAAGGGGCTAGGATATGGTGGAACAGTTACAATGCTCACCTGCTTAATGGAATTTCACCTTGGTGCAAGCTTCCAAGTAGTAATTGTGGATTTACCCTCCAAGGAGCCCGAGTGAGTTTGACCAATGTCTGTTCTAGGTATAGTGAGACTTCCCTTCACTGTTACCTTGTTTAAGTACCTAAATATTATGGCAACTAAGGACACCAACTCACAGTAAGCCCCTGGGTGGGTACAGTTGAAAGTTCGATCCGAACGTATGGGCAGGATAACAAGTTCGAAATCAACTCGAGAGGCTCCCACACATAATCGTGGGTACACCTTCAAGTGACCCCCAATATACGATCCAACCACTACATATAGTTGAACCACGGAGGGATAATCTCTATAGTTCTCCTGAATGAGACCTCGTGCGTAACCCCTGTGTGAGAGGGGGATCTCAGAAAGCCCATGTGACAATTGGATTTGACTCTCCCTATATCAAGATGATAATGTTTGTTTTGAAAAACTTTGGAGAGTTGTACTCACAGCCTAATCCAAAGTACTAGTCCTAGTCTAATGTTGGTGGAAGATCCTAAAAACAAAATGTTCCAGACATTTTTTAATTAGCGTTCATTTTGCAGTTGTTCTTTACTCAAGGGTGTATGAAAGTGAAACTGATGGTATGGTGACTCAATTCCCAAAAAATGCACAAGAAAATGATAAGCAGTCCTGTCTTTCGATGAATGCCTATTTAAGGGAAAGAGAGAAAGTTCTTTTCACTATCAAACACTAAAATGCAACATCCTCAATCAATTTGTTTCTCATTCAAATCCAATGGAATGCTAAAAATTTCAGAAATGCCTTCTAATATCCAAACCAATCACTAAAATATGTCTTTTTGCATATATGTGAATGATAATCAGATGTAAGACTTCTAATGTCAATCAGATTTCAGGATTAAACAACCAGAAGAAAACCTCACACAAACAAAAATACACTCTCGTTGTGAATAAACAAGAAAGACAAAGATAACCAAATTTGAAAACAAGGAACAAAAACCTCAAACAAAAGAGAAATGCTGGAAAACTAACCTCAAAGATCAAATGAAAAGGTTCACAGACCTTTGGATTTCCTCACAAAAGCTTCCACTCAGTCAGATAAAGGAGAAGAAAACAATAAGTTAACTCTAAGTCAGCAAAGACAAAGAGTGACTTCAAGTCAAGGAAAGAAATTGTCAAATTCCCAAACAAGAAGAGATCAATCCTTAGAAAACAGAGTGTTGAAGGCCAATACCAATATGGACTGAGAGTATGATACCCTGAGCAAATGCAAAAGGCAAAAAATGAACTCAAAAACTGAAAAACTAGAGGATTTTTCATTGAAAATGGGGTACCGCTCTGGTGTAAGGGGCACCCGAGCATTTCAAAACTCTCTACAGGACCACCAGGGAGTGTTGGTGCTCTGATAACAAGGGCAGGGGAGCGATCTGCTTCAAAAGCTCAGAAAAATGCCCAGAAACTCAAAAAATCAAGCAAATTCAGTCAATCAGGGTGATCATGATGAAATAAAGAGGCAATCAAACAAATCTAAGAATAAAAAAGACAACATGGAGAATGTCAAATGAGTGGGAAAAGGGACAAAACAAGATCTGGGAATGGAAACAAAAATCAGAGCTCCTCCCCAGTGGAGTCGCCAATTTCTGTTACAGGTGAATTCTCCTACGGACAAGCGGATTCCCTCTTGGTCTCTAGAATCCTAAGGCCAAGACAAAAAAGTGCTTAACATGGACACTGACAACCTTTTATATCTAATCAAGATAATATATGAAAGAGAAGAAGAAATACATGTACCTTTTTAATGGCGTTTGTCCTTGCAAAGTCTAGGTTGAGCTTTGATCCTGAGCTCCTGGATAGATCCTATAGAACAAACAAAGATACAATGGACTTCTGACTCTACCGAGATTAGCTCAAATATATATCCATCTACAATAGACAAACACAGTTGGACCAAGCATAAATTTTAAAGAAATAGGCGAAGCATTGATTATTAATGAGAACAAGTAAAAGTACTTACAATCCTTTGATGAAGGTGCAACAACTTCTTCATTTCTCCTTTTCCAACCCCTTTGCTCAAGTAATATACATTGATTTCTTTGTGTTGAAGGTGAATCCCCCTGCAGACAAGTGGATTCCCTCTTGGTCTCTAAACTCCTAAGGCCAAGATAGAAGGTGCTTAACATGGACACTGACTTCCTTTTAGATCTAATAAAGCTAATGAAAGAAAGAGAAGGAGAAGGATATGTACCTTATGAACGACGTTTGTCCTTGCAAAGTCTAGGCTGAGCTTCGATCTTGAGCTCCTTGATAGGTCCTGCAAAATAAACAAAGATACAATGGACTTCCTACTCTACTGAGATTAGATCAATCATAGATCCATTTACTGTAGACAAACTTATATGGAATAAGTACAAGTTTGAAAGAAATAGGCCAAGCATTGATTATATTAATGAGAACAAGTAAAAGTACTTACAATCCTTTGAATGAAGGTGCAGCAGCCTCTTCCAGTTCTCCTTGTCCAACCCCTTTGCTCAATCAATCTCCACTGACTGCTTTGATGACATCTCACTCATGAGATCATAAGTTTGATGTAATTCTCAATTGTCATTCTACCTTTCACCATGAGAAGGCCTCCCTATATAACCTTGGAGAGGTCAAATGACTTGAGAGATATTTGGGATAAGTTGAGGACTCCTCTCCTTCAGTTGAGGATCTTCCCTAAGATCATGACTTGACCATCTATTTGAATCCAACTACCTTCAAGAATTGAGGGATTCTTTCCTTATTTGCCTCAACAAGCCCAGAATTTGCCAAACAAAGGGTAGCGCTCCCCCAAAAGGGTGTACAGGGTGCTCAATCACTCCCCCAAAGAGGCTCAGGGAGTGCCATCACTCCCTGACAGTGGGTAGGGGAGCGGTCCTCCCCACAATTCAGTTTTTGAGTGTTTTTTCCATGGCAAAGGGCTTGTACTTCATGTAAAGTGATTTCTTTTCTTCCAAACCACCCTTTGAGGTGTCTTAAGTGTCTTCACGATGTCGTTAGAGGCACGACATATGCAAGATGGTAGTATGATGCTTTTTGACACTTGCAACACTTATAGTCAAGATGTGACACTTGCGGACAAGATGCGACACTCACAACACTCGTAATGACGACACTTGCAACACTATCGAAGTGAGTAATTTTGAGGTGTAACAGATTGACCCCCAAAGTATGAAGTTAGAAGATGATGATGAATGAATTACTTTGTACACTTTTTTTTGAGAAAGGGCATGGATGTAGAGAAACCAGAAAAATCTACACACAACCATCAAACAAATATTATGACATGTTTCAAACCCAAGGCAGGCATACCTATGCTTGAGTGATAAAGACTTTTTAGGTATGGCTTCCATAAAATACACTGCGGATCCATATTTATATTGACAAAATTGTATAGCCACTGTAGATACAATGTGGATCTATACTCCTATGACCTAAACTAATCGTAGCCATGAAGAATACACAATAGATCTATGAAATGAAAAGACATAGCCATGACCAATACAATGTGGATCTATGTAACAGTATATGTGTCATAGTTCAAAAGAACTCCTTCAAAACTTGGGAAAAGTATACATAAGAGTGATGACACTTAACCCAGGGTCTTCTTACCGATCCCGATGCAGTATGAATCTAACCATGCGAATAGATGTCTTGATGTCGAACATGGCAGCAAACACTTGATTACCGGTCAATTATGTAAACCGTTAACAAGTGCGAGGGAGATCACCATTGATGTCAATGATTCCCAAGGTACTCTAGTACATACTGACTAATGTGAATGAATGAGCTGAAGTTGAACATCTATGGAATCACCCGATCAGGGGTCAATGATGTAAACCCACTGTCGGACGTGAGGAGGCCTGCCATTGAGGCATGCAGGTCCCAAGGTACTAACTAGTTTCTAAGTCTAGATCCTGGATAATGTGTTGAAGTTGACAGGAATAGACTCGTCGAAGGAGGGCCTTGATGTATCCCCCATCAATGACATGAAACTGACACAGAGATGTAATTGGTAGATAAAATGAACATGGACTGACATGGGTATTGAAACAGGATATTTGTGATGGCTGACTCTTGAGGCAGATACTTCCCTTGAACACTGAGGCACATCAGTAGAAACATGACATGGACTAAAATTTGATAATGCAGTGGATGCTATGACTTTCGTCAGGTGACCCAAAGGAGTAAAATAAACTTAGAGGATTGGCTCAGTGCAAAGGTTCAATGGATTAAAATGCGTGCAAAGACAAAGTTCCGTGTTCAAGGGCAATTGTAAGAGTTACTGGTATTATTCTCAAAAAATTGCATGGCTAGCTTCTTTCAATTTCCCCCCCATCCAAATAGACGAGTACCTCTTTTTAATTTAACGAGCTCGAGGAGGGTAACACATGCTCGATATGACTCACCTTCGGTAAGTCCCTCTTCCTTTGTTTAATGAACTGGAAGAAGTAAGGGTTTGGTCCTGTATGGGCCCTTCAATGTATGATTGTTTAATGAGTCAAGAGAAGGTAAACTCGGTGGTTTTTCATATATAGAGAGTCTGAAAACAACTTAAAGATGACTCCAATGTTGTCCTTTTTCATAATGTTAGTCTCACGAGGCTGAAAAAGAGATAAATTATCACTCGAAAGATGCCCTTTCAAACCTTTTAACGAGTGGAAAAGGAAGCAAGATCACTCGGCAATATTTTCATGTTTAGAGAGTCTGAAAAGAGCTCAAAGAGGAATCCAAAGGGTTCCTTTTTCGTATAGCCATGTGAGTCCGAAAAGTGATAAAAGTCTACTTGGTTACATTCTCATGTTTTTTCGAGCATGAGAAAGAACAAAGACTAAGATCGGTATGTTCCCAGCTTGAAAGATAGTGGCTTAACTCTAAAATGATCATCAAAGGCTAGAGACATGCCCTCCAAGCTTCAATTCATTCACCGACTTTGAGGTTGTCACCAATTTCTCTACTAGATGGAGAAAAAGGATAAGAATGGATGAAAAGAAGGCTCAAGAGAGGTGACTATTTCATTTTTTAATGAGCTTGACACAGAAAAAGAACTATGCTCAGGGCTCTGGGTGCAATCCCCAGATTGTTGTTTCATTTTTTAACTTTCTACAGAGAGGAAAACTATGCTCAAGGCCTCTGTTTCATTTTTTAACGAGCTTGCTACAGAGAGGAAAACTATGCTCAAGGCCTCTATTTCATTTTTTAACGAGCTTGCTACAGAGAAGAGAAACTATGCTCGTAGACTCTCCTTGATCACAACTTCCAAGAGAATAATGCTCTGGAAGGACACCATGTCAAGGGACAAAACTCAGTCATGGCTTCCAAGAGATCTTCACTGGATGGAAGAAAACACTCTGGAAGGAACACATGTCGAGGGTCACGACAGGGGTAAGGAGATCAGGCTCCAATAGCCCCACTGAAGAGATCATCATGTCAACTACCCGATCCAAATCATCGGAAGTTGAAGGCATAGGAGATGATGGAAAATTGACAGCAGGAGGGGAGATAGAGTGTATATCTTCCTGAATTTCTTCATAGGGGGAAGAAAAGAGGATCGATGATGGTTATCATCCCAAGGTAGCTCTTCAATGCTCAACATTTCCTTAATAGATTCATCAGAAGGAAAATTTGGGGAAATGTAGTCGATCGCAGACGACAAGGAACTTAACCGTGATGGCATTGAGTAATTGTCAGGTGCCAATAGATGTTGGTCATCCGATGAGGGAGAAGTGGATTGGATAGAAACGTATGATGTTTTAGCTGGACTAAGTGGCACGATGTCACCTAGTGCATCAAATTCCAACTGACTAGGTACAATCCAAGGGTCATATGATTCCAAAGATTGATAAGCCGCAGTAGAAATCATATCGACAGTGGAAATATGATGTGTAGTCGGTGGAAGTGGTGTAGGGAAGGTACCCATAAGGATAGAATATTTCAGTAAGCCAACACCAATGATTTAATACATGATCTTGTTGTCTCCCAAGAAAGGAATATTGTTGGTAGCAAGAGCGCGAGCATCGGTCGTGCAGAAATCTAACTGATCAATAGTGACAATTTTGCCCTAATGAGGAAATTGTACACATCGAAAGACCAATGAGGCAACAACAGTCATAGCATAAAACCAACTTCTTCCAAGTAACAAGTTGTAATCGAGGGGAGCATCGACCAACTCGACATCTACAGTGACAATTTTTCCACCCAATTGGATGGGCAAGGACTGTAAAATCCCATGAGGATGGAAACCTCACCCATTGAAGGCACGTAACATCATTGGGGATTTGTTAAGTGAGGGTGATTTTAAACCTTTCCAACATGCTAAAGACATGACACAAGTTGAGGCTCCCTCATCCAGAATAGTTCAGTGGATTTGTTGATTGTGAACAACAACATCAACTTGGAAAGCAAGTTGGTGGGAGAGTCGAGACGCATAATTGTCTAGGTTAAACATGATATGGTTGGAGAACTTAGCATCAACAATGCCAATAGTGGCCAAGACCATTCTACGTTGACTGGGGTAGTGCTATAGAACTTCTAAAGCAGACATAGCACATGGTTCTTGAGCCAAATCTTCAACAATGTTGTAGTTCTAGGTGGCACGTGAAATAGGATTAAAGGTATCTTTGCAGATAGTGCTCTTAGGAGGGTGTAAGATAGAGTCAAACGTAGGTTTCTCAATCTGAAGTGGTCCAGACAGAGGAATAACCGATGGAGGACTAATGAAGGACGGTGATGGATCCGGTAAAGTATCGGTACCGCTAGTATCCTTTCCTTTGTCAGGGTTACCTGGTGTGTCGTATGTCTTTGAGAGAGTGTTCAAATTAATCCCATTAAACATATAAATATGTGCACTCATCGAGGCCTCATCATGAGGATGGCTAGAAATGGCCCCAGGAGAGGGGGTTTGAGCAACCATGGATTTTTGCTGTGGAAAAGGCTGAGTAAAAACAACGGGTTGTGAATTTCCCTGGAAAATTTGGCCACTTCATTGCGATGTGGACAGTCTCGAGTGTAGTGATCATCACCACAAATGATACATGGGAATTTCAGTTTTCGTTGTGGCTACTTTTCGGTAGTAGGTGTTTGAGATGAATTTTTGGGTTGTTCATTGTTATTAGCATTTTTTGATTTATTTTTTGTCTTCTTCTTACCTCCGGATTGTTGTGAAGGGGCAGATTGAATTGCATTCACCTTATAGATCTGAGTTTGGGGGGAGATAGAGGAGAGTGTGGTCGATTTGGAAGTAGATTAAGTTTTGACGGAACCGATAACACCATCCGCATGAGATGAGGATGACGGCTTGGATGGATTGGTATTAGCTCAAGCAACATTCAGAATCAAATCATACAAAGTACCAGATTGTGAATAAACCAAATCTAAGTACTCAGCCCGAGCAATAGTTTCTTCCTCAGTGACCGCGCCACCCATAGCGACGTTGTGAGCAATCAGGGGTAAAAGTGATTTAGTAAACCATTCCACCAATAATATGTCAGGAATGATTACCTTGATCATCCTTCGTCATCGTCTCCACTCATGAGTATGGTCAGAGATATGCACGGAGTCAGTTTGACAAAGGGAGGTTAAGAGTTCAGTACCCATCTCGTAGCGAATAGGTAGTTGAAAGTGCGTGAGGAAAGACATGGCAAGGGAATTAAAATGATGAAAAGAAGCACGTGGTAGTTCAATATACCACTTTCCTGCTGAGCCTATAAGTGTTCGCTGGAAAATGTGCAAACGTACAAAATCATCCATGAGGGAGTTTGATGAACACCACAAATGGAAAATCATCACATGGTTATTTGGGTCTTCTCCAGATTTTTTGTCAAATTTTGGAATATCAGAAGGAAGTTTAGCTGGAATGACTGGCCAAACCGGTGAATGAAAAATAGGATCATTAGTTAACCGAGACAAGTCTGGGAGATCCAGTGTTGCAAGGAAAGGTAGTTTTTGGTTAATTTGTGGATGATACTGGTGTGGCATAGGAACACCAATAGGACCATAAACTGGGTTAGGTGGATAGTTGTAACCAGTAGGTCCTCCTACATACGGTTGTTGCTGGTCAGGATAAGCAGGATTTGATGATGGATGAGAAAAATTTGCATAACCTGGTGGGTTATGAGCATTATAAGCTGGGTGATTTGCTTGCCCATAAGGACGATAAACATTTTTCCCTTGAGGATAGTAAGGAGTATATCCTAGAGGTGGGTACACATTAGACCCATGAGGAGGATAAGGTTGTTGTCCTTGAGGACTCCAGGTGGTGTTTGGGATGCTGCCCGGATAAGGTTGTCCATAATATGTTCCGGAAGGAACAGGATTTGATACTCCTCCTTGTGGGTTATGATATGAATTCCCCCCAATGTGGGGTTGGGTAAAAGTGTCTTCTGAAGATACTCCCTAGGGTTGTGAATGGTTTCTAGTAAACAAAGGTTGCCCCCTGCCAGCGGTGGATTAACGACCGGTGTATGACTGACAAAGGGAGGTTGCCCTCCAAGAGGAGCATGAAAAGGGGGTTGTCCCCTGGGAGGGGTAGGCCCAAAATAAAACAGTGGTCCTCCAAGAGGGATAGGTCTACTAGATGGTGGTTTCCCTCCATTTGGTTGTATTTGGTTGGCAAGGGTCTGCATTCTCAGGTGAAAAGATGTCCCAGTAGGATCCTACGGAACATGTGGAGCTGTAGAGTGAAAGTTCGTAAAAGCGGGGATAGGGATTGAAGTGCCTTGGGAATGAGTAGAGGTGATGATTCCAACATTAGGATGGACTTGTGATGATGCAACAGAAGGGTTAATGACCTAATCGATGGGGTGATTCATAGTTTGACCAGGTGGTCCACTTTCAACAGGAGGGTCATCAAGATTAAAGGGTTGTCGAAAGGATTCGAAATGCTCATAGAGATCGTGTCCTGATGAAGTCCTCCATATAGAATGAGTTGGTGTGGGATTTGTATCTACTGCAGTGCTAGGAAGATCAAGAGTCCTATACTCATCACCAAATGTTGGTTCTGTGGATCCCATATATGTCTCGATAAAAACTCTCTCGGGTAATCGTGGGACCTCTTCGTCTATGACATTCCCAAGGGAGTCTAAACGAAGAAAAAGTGGTTCGAGAGGGGTTACTGACACATATGTAGTGTGAGGAGTGGGATTCTCAACCATAACCAAAGCGCCTTTTGAGTTATCTAATGGAGGAGCAACAACACTTCTAGCATTAAATTGATTTTCTACCTCCCCACGATAGTTGTCTTCTGGAGGGTTAGGAGGTAAGGGTTGGTAGCCTTCCGGAGGCATCCCTTGCATCCTACGTGATCAGAGAAGACATTTATCGTCTACAGTCTCAATTTTGGAGAATAATAGTACATGCTGAAAAATCTAGGGCCAACTAACAAAAAGAAACAACATACGCTAATAAAATCTAGGAATCAAAACCAAGCAAACAAGACTTCTCTCGATGATCATACTAGTTGGTGATGAAATCCAACGTCGTGTGACCAAGTCAAGAAGGGGCTAGGATATGGTGGAACAATTACAATGGTGACCTGCTTAAAAAACTTTCACCTTGGTGCAAGATTCCACGTAGTAATTGTGGATTTACCCTCCAAGGAGCCTGAGTGAGTTTGATCAATTTCTGTCCCAGATACAGTGAGATTTCCCTTCACCGTCACCTCATGTAAGTACCTAAGGATTATGAAAACTAAGGAAACCAACTCGCAGTCAACCCCTGGGTGGGTACAGTCGACAGTCCGATCCGAACGTATGGGCGGGATAACAAGTACAAAATCAACTCGAGAGGATCCCACATATAATCGTGGGTATACCTTCAAGTGACCCCCAATATATGATCTGACCACTACAAACAGTTAAACCACAGAGGGATAATCTCCGTAATTCACTCGAATGCGACCTTGTACGTAATCCCTCTGAAGTGGATCCCAGAAATCCTATACGACAATTGGATTTGACTCTCCCTATCTCAGGATGCTAATGTTTGTTTTGAAAACTTTGGAGAGTTGTACTCACAGCCTAATCCAAAGTGCTAATCCTAGTCTAATGTTGGTGGAAGATTCTAAAAACAAAAATGTTCTAGATAATTTTTAATTGGCGTTGATTTTATGGATGTTCTTTACTCAAAGGGTGCATGACAATGAAACTGATGGTATGATGACTCAAATCCCAAAAAATGCACAAGAAGAAGATAATAAATCTTATCTTTCGATGAATGGTTATTTAAGGGAAAGAGAGAAAAATGTTTTCACTATCAAACACTAAGATGCAATGTCCTTATACAAGTGTTTCTCGATGAAATCCAATGCAATGCTAAAAATTTCAGAAATGCCTTCTAATATTCAAATGAATCACTAAAATCTTGTCCTTTTGTTTCTATGTGAATGATAATCAGATGCAAGACTTCTAAATGCCAATCAAAATTCAAGATTAAATAGTTAGAAGCAAACCTCACACAAAACAAAAGCACACTCTCGTCGTGAAATAGACAAGAAGGACAAAGATAATCAAATTGCAAACAAGAACCAAAAACCTCAAACAAAAAAGAGAAAATATGGAAAGTTGACCTCAAAGATCAAATGAAAAGGTTCACAGACCTTTGGATTGCCTCACAAAAGTTTTCACTCAGTCAGATAAAGGAGAAGAAAACAACAAGTTAACTCTAGGTCAACAAAGACAAAGAGTTATTGCAAAGCAAGGACAAATGTCAAAAATCCAAGAAAGAGATGATGAATTCTCAGAAAAAATGGTGTTTGAAAGCCAATATCAATATGGATTGAGAGTATGGGACCCTGAGAAAATGCCAAAACCCAGAAATAGCTTCAGAAAATGCAAATTTTGGAGAATTTTTCACAAAAAAGGGGATAATGCTCTGGTATAAGGGGCACCAAGGCATTCCAGTGCTCTATGTAAGGATACATGGGAGTGCTAATGCTCTGACAACAAGAGGAGGGGAGCGCTCTGCTCCAAAAACTCAGAAAAATGTCCCAAAACTCAAAAAATGAAGGAAATTCAGTCAATCAAGGTGATCTTGATGACACAAAGAGGCAATCAAACCAATCTAAGAATCAACATGAAAATATGGAGAAGATCAAATCAGTGGGCAAAGGGCCAAAACAAGATCTGGGAATGGAAACAAAAATCAGAGCTCCTCCCCAGTGGAGTCGCCAATTTCTGTTGAAGGTGAATCCCCATGCGGACAAGTGGATTCCCTCTTGGTCTCTAAACTCCTAAGGCCAAGAAAGAAGGTGCTTAACATGGACACTGACTTCCTTTTAGATCTAATCAAGCTAATGAAAGAAAGAGAAGGAGAAGGATATGTACCTTATGAACCACGTTTGTCCTTACAAATTCCAGGTTGAGCTTCGATCTTGAGCTCCTTGATAGGTCCTGCAAAACAAACAAAGATACAATGGACTTCCTACTCTACTGAGATTATCTCAATCATAGATCCATATACTACAGACAAACTTATATGGAATAAGTACAAGTTTGAAAGAAATAGGCCAAGCATTGAATATACTAATGAGAACAAGTAAAAGTACTTACAATCCTTTGAATGAAGGTGCAGCAACCTCTTCCAGTTCTCCTTGTCCAACGCCTTTGCTTAATCAATCTCCATTGATTGCTTTGATGACATCTCACTCATGAGATCATAAGTTTGATGTGATTCTCAATTGTCATTCTACCTTTCACCATGAGAAGGCCTTCTTATATAACCTTGGAGAGGTCCAATGACTTGAGATATCTTTGGGATAAGTTGAGGATTCCTCTCCTTCAGTTGAGGATCTTCCCTAAGATCATGCCTTGACCATCTATTTGAATCCAACTACCTTAAGGAATTGAGGGATTCTTCCCTTATTTCCCTCAACAAACCCATAATTTTCCAAGAAAAAGATAGTGCTCCCCTGAAAGCGTGCACAGGGCACTCAAGCACTCCCCCAAAGAGGCTCAGGGAGCGTCAGCACTCCCTAACAGTGGGTAGGGGAGCGCTCCTCTCCAAAATTCAGTTTTTGAGTGTTTTTTCCATGGCAAAGGGCTTGTACTTCCTGTCAAGTGATTTCTCTTCTTCCAAACCACCCTTTGAGGTGTCTTAAGTGTCTTCATGATGTTGTTAGAGGCGTGACATATGAAAGATGGTAGTATGATGTTTTTTGACACTTGCAACACTTATAGTCAAGATATGACACTTGTGGACAAGATGCGACACTTACAAGACTCTTAATGATGACACTTGCAACATTATCGAAGTGGCTTCAGAGCAGTTTTCTCCTTGTCGTCTTAATGCATGTATCGAACGAGGTTAGAGTACAAAGAGTTGGGTATTGAGCTTGTTTCTCTTTAGGACAAAAGCTCTCGCATGCCCAAGCGACCTCCCATGGAAGGAGAAAAGAAAGATTATGGGACAGGAGATCCTTTCAAATTGTTGATTGAGGAAGCCCTCATGCAACAGAGGAATGAGATGATGAATAATTTCACGCAAATCTTTCGGCGGCTACCAACAACGACACATCTTCTTCGAACGGAGGCGCCACCCCCTTCAAGGTACAAATAAAAATTGATATTCCTATATTTGAAGGTCAGATAGATGCAGATGCTATAGACAAGTGGTTGAATCTACTAGAAGGGTATTTTTCTGTCCATAACTTTTCGAATAGAGAAAAGATTACTTTTACGCTCCTCAAAGCCGTTCCCCACGTCAAATATTGGTGGGAAACTTTCTGTGATCAAAAGGAAACAGAGGAAACCTCATTATTTTCAGTCACGGCCATCTGGGAATCCTTCAAGGATGCTATTAAGGAACAATACTACCTTGTTGGAAGTTATGACGACCTGTATACCAAATGGACCACACCGTGGCAAGAAAGAGACCAAACAATGCCAGATTTCACAAATATCTTCCATACCTTGCGCACCAAGTTGGGTATCAAATATTCAGAGCAACATCTGGTGCTCAAGTATCATGGTGCTCTGCATTGATACATCTAGACTGAAATGGAATTTCTGGACATCTCATCGTTGGGTGCGGCCTACCGATATGTCGTCAAAATTGAGCAGAAGCTCAAACAAAAGACGCGACAATTTGGGCTTGGGAACCCCGCACAAAAAAAGTCAGGAAAAGGTGGCCCCAACCCACCGAGAAAAGGACAGAGCAAATATGGACAATATCAGGACAACTAGTCCAAGCTGCAAGAAAAGAAGGACACCTGAAAGACAAAGAAAGATACTGGGAAGTGGTGTGACTTTCATAAGATCCCTTGGCATAACACTACTGACTACCGCTCAAAGCAGTTGCTAGTGGCCGAAGTGAAAGCCTCTGAATCAGATGCAGATTCTGACTTTGAGTCAAAACCAGAAAGGGGAAGATGAATCATTGACGCGGAACCCAGTGCCACCATTTCTACCACCAAGCTCCAGCCTAGTGAACTAGATGATCCAGAAGAAGGAGAGTGCCTCTTCCATTCACAGACGTGGGTAAAAGGCACCCTGTTGTACTTCATCATTGATAGCGGTAGCCATAAGAACCTCATCTTAGTAGAGGTCGTCAAGTGGCTGGCCCTGCCAACAACGCCGCACCCACAACCCTACACCATTGGATGGCTCTCCCAAGGAAGCAATCTTTGTGTCAACCAATAGTGTCGACTGTCATATGACATCAAGCCCTTCAAAGACGAGGTATTGTGTGATGTTGCTCCTCTCGAAGTTTGTGATGTTATTTTGGGCCAACCTTATTTATGGAAATGTCATGATGTATATGAGTCTAGGCCTCGTAGTGTTATTATTACTTTGAACAGGAAAATATACAGGATACTCGAGGTAGTCCCACCTAGTTCTATTTCCTTGATCTCTGCTAAGAAATGCAGGAAGGTCATCTCTCAGACGGGGAAGTTTGTCTTCTTCATGATTCGCTCTCAGAATAAGCGAAATATCATAGCCACATCTAGGTTCTCTGTAGCTGACCTCTCCACACAACAGAAGCAAGTAGATAAGGTCATGGAAGAATACTCAGATATCTTCTCCTCACCTACAGGGGTACCTCTGCACTGCTAGGTCAAGAACCCCATCGATTTGACCCCCGATGCACCATTTCCCAATGGGCCAGTCTATCGTCACTCTTTGTTAGAGAATGAGGATATCAAGTGATAGATCCAAGAATTTCTCCACAAGGGGCACATCCGCCCCAACTCATCACCTTGCGGGAGCCCAATCCTGCTAGTATAGAAGAAAGATGGAACCTGGTGACTCTGTATTGATTATCGGGCTCTGAATAAAATCACAGTCAGAAACTGGTACCCGATTCCCCGAATCGATGACCTCCTTGATCAACTCACGGGGGCCAAATACTTCAGTAACATTGATCTGAAGTCTGGCTACCACCAGGTCCCAATAGAACAAACAGATGTATGGAAGACCGACTTCAAGTCAAATGATGGTCATTTTGAATGGTTGGTCATGCCCTTTGGTTTGACAAATTCTCCAGCCACTTTCGTGAGGATGATGGATGATATCCTGCGACCATTCACCAATACTTTTTTAGTGGTGTATCTAGATGACATTCTAATTTACATCAAGACTTGGGCTGAACACTTGCAGCATATTCAGCAGGTTCTGCACACCCTGCGACAGTACAAGCTATACACCAACTTGGAAAAATGCTCCTTCGGTGTGGACAGGGTCCATTACCTGGGCTACATCATTGATCAGCATGGTGTACATGTGGATCTAGCCAAGATCCAAGTCATTCATGACTGGCCATCCCCAACAACACTCACTGAGCTTCAGAGCTTCTTGGGCCTTGCCAATTTCTATCGCAGGTTTGTGTTGGGTTTCTCCCATATTGCATGGGCCCTTAACCAAATAAACAGGGGTGGTGGTAAGGCAAAATTTGCATGGGGCCGGTCCCAACAACAAGCGTTCGATGATTTGAAGCAACACTTGTGCTCAACCCCGGTACTTTCACTACAAGACCTGCAACATCCCTTTGAGATCGAGACAAATGCTTCAGACTATGCTGTGGGCACTGTTCTCACTCAGCACGGCCACCCCGTGGCCTATCATAGTGAGACACTGTCAGATACTGTCCGTAAGTACCCTACTTACGACAAAGAAATGTACTCCATTGTGCAAGCATGCCGCCAATGGAGACATTACATTCTTGGGAAGGAGACAGTCATCCACACTGATCATAAGCCACTGCAGTTCATGCAGACACAGGTAAAATTGTAGAATGACCGCCATCAAAAGTGGTCCACATACTTGCAGCAATTCCACCTCAACATCAAGTATAAAATAGGAAGCACCAATCGTGTCACTGATTGCCTTAGCAGACTTCCAGTCGCAACACTCACCACGGTGCTAGACTCTTGCGGCCATGAGACATCAGGATGGACCCAACTCTATGAGATAGACCATGGCAAAGGGCTTGTACTTCCTATCAAGTGATTTCTCTTCTTCCAAACCACCC
>CBVK0103683953.1:0-13938 GCA_900067695.1 Picea abies | reverse complement strand
TATATACAAATTTAAGATGACCCAGAAGCTAAAATTTTTACCACAGATAACTTACTAATTTATATCAATATCCTTTGGATTTTAGGGTCTAAAATATTACAAAAAAATATTTATAGTGAAAATTCCACAATGACTCGGTTCAGGATGATTCCAGAACCCTATCTTGTAAAGGTTGTATCTCCAAAATTATAAGGCTTCGGGAAATAAAATTTTAACCCAACGTACCTTGATCCATCTACTAAATATCCTCCAAGTCGTTCCTTCTGAAACATTTTAGAAAAAAATTTATAGCGAAAATTCCAAGGTGTCTCATATGTAGCAGCGAAACCCTAAGACCTTGAGCTCTGATACCATATGTTAAGAACCAAATATCAATATAGAATATAAAAATCTCAGAAAAAGTACTCAACACCTTGAAAAAGAGATAATTTCATATAATAAGCCTCTTTTAGGGGGTAACCTCCTTTTACTCCACTTAAATGTTCAATTACAAGATGATTCCAAATGAAAATGTCTCCTTGGTATATATAGGATACTAGGAGGTATAATTACAACTAATAGAATAAAGACAACATAAATAAAATAACATTACTAATGTAATATGCCCCAATTAAGGGGTAATGAGCCAATTTTAGGGCTTAAAACCAATACCATACTAATACAATACTATATGATACCATACCAATAGAATACCAATACCAATACCAATACCATACCATTGAATACCAATAAAAATACCAATACCATTTCATACCATTGCACAACAATGGTATGTATTGGCAATGATATGCATACCAATACCATACCAATACCATACCAAAACCAATACCATAATATGCCCCAATTAAGGGGTAATCAGCCAATATTAGGGCTTAACAAAGAAGATGTACCTATTGAACGTGAAATCCCTTCGTTAAAGATCACACTTCAGCTTCTTCCTGACACACAAAATTTAAAATCCCATCTTGTTAACCTTGAGCAATTAGATGGGTAGTATCATGATGTTTCTACTGCAAACGAGACCCATAAGAAATTTCTATCCACCCATAAGTGTTTTTCGAAGGATACCTTGTTCTGGTTTATGATCAAGACAAAGACGTGTTAGGGGCAAACAAGTTAAATCCATTGTTGCACGGTCCTTACATCGTGATGTGTGCACTTCAAAAAGGAGATTAGGAGTTATCCGATTATGATGGTAATGTGTTGTCAATGCCTAGAAATGGACTCTACTTGAAGAGGTACCATGTTTGAAAAATGTTGCTAAGACATTTTCCCTTTGTATTTATTGTTCATAGATATATACTTTGTTTTTTCCCTCATTTTGTTCTTCATCACTTATAGTGTTTATTCTTGATTGGTAGATGTTGATGGAACCTTCATCTCATGTTAGGTTCATGAATGAAACAAGTTTTCACACTCAGAACCTTTCATCCACCATGTGGGTTATTTATTCACCAAAGGGCCAAGTGATTGTTTCTGGAGGTTGTTAATTATCTCGGGCCAACAATGAATAATGTGACCGAGTATACCATTGTGATCAAACTTCTAAGAGATGTTATTGTGCATGGAATTACACATTTAGAGATTCTCATGGATTCCTATTTGGTGGTGTCGTAGTTAAATGGTCAATACCATGTGCATGATCCTACATGGCTCCGACGACTTCTACGAGTACATATTATGGAACGATGTTTTAATTATTTTACTTATATTCAAGTTTCGATTTTTTAGAAGTGAAAATTTTGTATCTAATGCATATGATAACTATGTATTGGATGGGAATTTGTCATATATATAAATGAAACACATACATAATTGTATATAAAAGTTATATACCAAGGAAAAAAAGAGATATGTATATATATTATTTCCACATCCAAATAATAAAAATATGGATTTTTAAGTTACAAAATTTGGGCTCTACCTTGAATGTCCAACTATAGGATGATAGAAAATGAGTCATAGATTATTCATGAGGACACCCCCGCCCCCACCTGTGTCTTTCTATAGCATACAAATGCATGGACTAGACACCAAAGATAGTGTGGCATTGCATCCACTATGACAAGTCCTCGATCTACACCATCAGAATCTATTGTGTAAGGTGGTCCATATTTCTCTGGACACTTTGTAAAGTGCACTCCACCTAAGTAGCATCTGCATCTAACCAAGCCTCACTTTGACCCCTACGTCTGTGATGTGGATATCCCACTAGACATCTCATTTGAATATTCGTACATTCATATCAATTTTGTTAGTTATAATCCATCCAAAAATATTTTTCTTTAATTTTAAACTAATTAAAAAAAAAAAAAATTAAAATTTTAAAATGTTCTTACTTCTCTCTCCTAGTGCACCACTAGGAGGAACATTTTATTCCATATATGTTTGTATGTATTTGTTGTTGGCTATTAAAGCCAACATTTGGTATCAGATCATGGAGAAGAGTGTAGAGAGAGTTCCTCACAATGCAGGGCGAGTGCATTGTGAATTATTGATGGTTCAACGTGGAATCTTGAGTTTGAAGTGTGGTTTGTGTGAATCAATGTGCAAGGATAGATACGAGACTTGTAAATCAAAACCCTCTCCTTGAAATCATTCAACTGTGGCAAAGGGTTTGAATGGAAATATCGCGCTTGCATATAATGAGAAGGATGTAATGATAAATTTATTGTATTAGAAGAAAAATCCTTGGTTGTGGCCCCATGAATGAACTTGTGGCCAAGAAAAAGGTATAAAGTTTATTATTTGAAAAGCGATTTTATCATGAAGATGGTAAAATGAAATGTTTACATCATGATCTTTTTTTAAGTGATATCATAAATTAAAGTTAGTTCATTTGTGATGCACATGGAGGAAAGAAAGTTACTTTCTTCACTATTTTTTTTTANNCATGGAGGAAAGAAAGTTACTTTCTTCACTATTTTTTTTTAAATAGTGATCAATTAAAGCATCAAATGGGTTTAAACTTCATATATGTATGAAATGGTTTGTAAAGGCCTTTGTCCCTTTTAAAGTGTAATGGTATCTTAGTTGGTTGGATGTAAGAGTCCATTGGTTTTAAAATCAAAATTGTAAAGTGCCAAATGAATCTTATTGATGTAAGTAGTCAAGTTAAAGTCAAGAATAATGATGTTATTGGAAATTTCTAAACTCAATGTCAAGTTAAGTCAAAATCATTGCAAAGATTTATGAAAATATATTTTTTTAATGTAAATAATTGAAGGAAAATTCATGTCAGAGGTTGATAGTTTGAAGTCATGGGAAATAAGTCTGTATTGATGTGTAAATTGAAGAAGGGTGCATGATCGGTGATACCCGACACTCAAATCAAAGTTAAAGTCAAGTCAAGTTTAAGTCATGTCCATGGCATATCAATTATGTTTTCCAAGACAATGACATAGGTGTCGTTTTGGATTTTGATCAACCCAACAAGAAACATTTTTTTTCTAAACATGTAATTTGTAGGTGTCTTGTTGGATGGAGGCACCCCTCCTACAAGAAATTTTTTATGTAGGTATTGTGTGGGAGATTCATATGGAGAATTATGAAGACAATGAATCCATGAAAAAATCATATGATAGAAGAAAGATGATGAAGAAGAATACTCTGGGGCATGAAAAACATAATTAATAGGTAATGCAAGAAGAAATAAAGAAAATGAATGAATTTGTGGAAGATAAACAATGAGAAAGGATGAAAGAATGCAACAACAAAGGAGACAAAGAACAAAGAACAAATCAAAGCAAGGTAATTAAGTAGCACCATGTGTTTTTTAGATGCATAGAGAATGAGATCCCTAAGAATTTTGAAGATCCTCTTTTATAGTGTTTTTTGATGATGGAAACTAAGATGATATTGGTCCTATGTTTGTATATGGGTTAGATTAGTTTGAAACAAAAGTTGAAAAGTAAAATGATGGTATAAGCAATGAAGAGGAATGTTGTTCGTAGATGAGTCAATTTTGATGTAAGCGGTGAAGAGGGAAGTGTACCCACATAATTCGTATGTTGAAGGTTTGTGGTCAACTAGAAACCACTTGATGTAATTGTGTTTTTTTGTGGGAAGCAGAAACCACTTGTTATGAAAGAGAAGGGTTCTGATAAGATAGAAATCACTTGTTGTAATGGTTCAGGGTAATACACCAAAACCCATGATGTATGGGTAAGCCAAAGCATACCCATGATGATGAAGGGGGATTTATAGGTATAGGTATGAGATTTGTGATTCAACAATGGTTGATGAACCATGTACATGAAAGAGTTTCTCATAGAACCGTCGAATACAATGGTTGGCGACCCATGTATTCTTGTGCATGGTAAATTTTTTATATGGAATTCAACAAAGATGATTTTTATAATATGCAAGTAAAATAAGTAGATTGAATCTATATAATAAATAATACCAAATAAAAAACATGAAGACAGAGTATAATAAGATGTTGAAGATTGGACCAATTAAAGAAATAGCAAGTATTCATTAAGGGGGATTATGAAGGAATGATTCATACTTGTGAATTATGAATAATGTTTAAAATGTATAATTGAAAAATGTAATGAAGTAGACCAGGATTAATGTCTATGTATGAGTGAAAGATGAGGATAAGGAGAGATATTAGGGATGAGCATCTCATGGATTGAGTTGAGATATTTAGGGAGATATTGTGGAGATGGTTATGGAAATGATGTAATATAATTACCTAATTAATACTTAGTAGGTATGTTCACCTATGGTTATGGTTATATAAAGAGACCATTTGTACAATAGAATGTACACACGAAAATGTTGGAATGTTATAAGGTAATATAGACTTTCCCCTTAGGTGGTTTCTTGAGTATAACTCTTGGTGTCCCTTGCTTCCATATATGTTTGTATGTATTTTTTGTTGGATATTAAATCCAAAACAATTGGCGCATACATATGTTCCCATATTTAAGAGACCTTGTGTATATGATGGGGTATGCATTCCCTGTGCCAAGCATGGGGGTGTACAAACCTGCCTTTTTTCAAAAGGAAAAATATAAATAAAAAATTGCACGAAAAGTAAAAGAACTTGGATGAAAATTAAGAGAGGTCATAGATTTCCTACCTTGTCTTAATCGTGAATAATTTCGATGATCATAGCTCCTATTATGAACATTGAAATTTCACAATATTTTCCACCCTTTTTATTAAATTTGGTAAAAAACTCAAATGAAATATTTTTTGGGTGATTTCCTATATTATATAGAATTTTTAACCCAATTTTATATAGTGTTTTCCATTTTTAGTTATTAAAATTCCTACTAGACTATATTTTTAGGATGAGGTGATAGTTTGAGTTGCAATTTTGCATGTAGGATGATCAAAATACTATCTTTGTACTCGTTATGTCCATTATTCAGACTCTTTGAGGTAATTTTTTCATCACTAGCATATAGGGTAGAGTCATTCTCCACCTTGGACTTTGAATTATCAGTGACCGATTATATATATGCCTTAGTTTCAACCCCACTTATTGGTGACACAAGCCTTTCCAACCAATTCAAGTGTTGTTTAGTTCATGATAGGATCCTACTGTCATGGGCATCCTAATTTAGAACCTACTTTTCCTTTTCATGCCCATGATGATTTTTTGATTAGGCTTCAACATCCTGTTAGTACCGCCATGATATTGCATTGAAAACCTCATATTATTCTCAATCGTTTTCTATATTTTAACCCACGGATATCCCATGCTTATGTGTTATGTTGTAGTACTACATTGCACTCATTTTCTTGCACTTTTGGGCCTAATGTCGGCTTCAAATTACCATTTCTTAGCCACTTCCTCATGAATTTTTATCAGATGCTATTCTTGCATATTTTTCCATTGCAATTTTCCACCTGTAACCTAAGAGGAAACATTACCCCAAGTGTCCATATCTTTCACATGCTTCCTTTCATCAAGCATACATACATTCCTTGCAATTGGAACTAGTTTTCTTGCTTGTGACACTCGTTTCCTCCATGTACTGTAGCATTATTTTATTCTCTTTTTTAGTCTTTCCAATATGAAAAATAAAAAAAAATCAAATAATAAAAAAGTGCATGGGAATGAGTCCTTTTTAAAGTTATTGGCAGCAATCGATTCGCCTCTGAATAAAGCACAAAGTTTTAAGACGAGTCTCAATAGTTTGGGTTAGTATGGCTTTATGAAACTAAGGCAGTTACACAAATAATTTACTCTTTTGTTTCATTATTTTTCCAATCATTATGGAGAATCTATCATTGCCCCCTACATCATAGACTTATTTCCATGTTCATTTTCAGTCCATTCTTCCTAAGTCACATAACGTGTCATGTTCTTCTTCAGAGGAATTTTAACCTATGTCGGTCATTCAACATAATTATTGGCTTTGCAATTCATATTTCCAGTGTATCAAGTACATATCATAATCATCAATATCTTTGGTGTATACTCATGTTGGTATGGAGGGTCTTGATCCAAAAAATCATTAGATGGTGATTATTTTAAATAAACATAAACATCTAATTGACCTTCGAAATAATGATGATTAACTCATTGTTTACAACTTACATGTGAAAGACTTATCTATCACATTTTAATGATAAATAAATTACAAATAATTGAGCATGAAATGAACAACAATAATGGAATCACATACAAAAGTATGATAACGAAGTTCACGCAATTTGGGATACCTCTCCGGGTCCACTTCCAATAGAGACCATATTTATTAATTCTAAAATGCTTGTGTTTTACAATGACCTTTTTACATATTTCTCAAATGAAGAAACAAAGTGCATTGTTGGATTGCTTGTGAAAAATCATGCAAAATGAGTATAAAGTTATCAAAATTCCATTAAGGGACCTCTCGACATGCTTTACAATGTATCTAAAAGTCTATGTACCCTTGGGCATGCACTTCAAGACAATTAGCTACATAAATTAATGTTCCTTTCTTTGGTCCACACCCTCATTAAATAGGGCATGGGCCATGACCTATTTTCCAAATTTTGGGGGAGGTATCAAATATAAATTAGGTGGTTTGTTTTAACAAACCACACGCATGGTTTGTTAGTTAAAACAACATTTTAATATATGGAAAGTTGGGGGCTCAAGCCCCACCGACTACCATATATCTCACTATTTTGGTTGGCATATCCATTGGTTGTTTAATATATGGTTATAACCATATATTATATGGTTAATTTTTCTTCAATTTCATTAGCTCTATGCACTATGGCATTGGTTGCATGGACCAATATTGAACCAAGGGGATCATGGCTAAGAACTAAATACATGAAACATTGCTAGTGGAGGCTTTGTTAATACTTTGGGAGGTCACGAGTTTGACCCAAAAATGTGGATGAGCTTGCATAGATAAGATCTATCTAGAAAAGGACATATACAATTTACAGAAGAAATGAGAAAAGATGGAAACGAGAGAGAGAGATAATCAAGAATTGTATTAAATGATTGATAATTTACTCATGATATACTATGTATAAATCAAATAATGTGCACTAGAAGAGAAGACAATATGTCATAGTGGTGGTCTAGAGTGATCTGGACACACACCAACAGTTATGGGAGTTAACTACCACCTAGTCTAAGTTAACTAGCTTCTCAGTATTCAGTTAATTGACTGAAATAGATTGGAGTGAGGCTAATGTGCTAGTCTAGTGACAATCCCAAGGACAATGTGCATCAGCAGTGATGATCACAATGCTACATGGTGATGGAACCAATGTGGAATCAAGACTCCACTCAATTAATCCAACTGAAATGTGAATTGAAGAGAATATTCTCCTAGAATGTAGAAAAAAGTAATATTCTCCCTAAACTATAGGAGACTGAATAATGACTAATAAACATAGGGAAAACCTTAGGAAAAACAAATCCTAGGTGTGTTTGAAGTATCTCCAACACCCCTCTAAACATCACTATGGTGAAAATAAAGAATGGGTCCTGACAAAGAGGCAATGTTAGGTACCCAAAAACAAAATACACACTGAAATAAATGAGGAAAGAGAGAAAACCTCATGGGAAAAACCTCATTTCAAGGTACAATGTATCAAAAAAGAACTAACAATTGCTAGGAAATTGTGTCCTTCACTCCAAGACGATTGTTCAGAGAATGGAACTTCTACTCAATGAAGTTCTTGGTGAATATGTCTGTAGTCTATTCTACTGAAGAACATAACTACATGTTGATGATACTCTCATGTACTAATTCATGTATGTATTGCATGTGGATCTTGATGTGCTTCGTTCACTGCCTCTAAATTGGATCTGTGCATAACTTTAGAGTGCTCTATTTGTCACAGTAGATGATGATTGGTCGATGAAATCAAATTCCCAACTTAGTAAGAAAATGTTGTATCCACAGGAAATGAATGGTTATATTAAATACCCCTCTATACTCTTCCTCGGCTGAAGATAGAGAAATAATATCCTATTTCTTTCTTGATCAACAGATGGGCCTAAAACCAAGACTGAGTGAGTAAGCAGATGTGGATTTGCGATCAATGTTTTCTCCATCCTAATCAGAATCAGTGAACCCGATGAGTTCCAATGCAGAGTCTACTCCATAAAGAATCCAAAAGGTGATAATTCCATGTATGTATCGAAGGATGCACTTTGTAGCCTTCCAATGTAGCTCATGTGGCTCTTGCATGAACTAGGATACCACTTAGACTAGATAGGAGAGGTTTAGTCTACAGTGTGTGAGATACAACAAGCTCCCCACTAATTGTTTGTACAGTGTGCTTTCCACTAGTGGAGTGCCCCCACCATCCTCAAGTCTGACTGCTTATAGGAAAGGAGTCAAGGAATACTTGCAGTCTATCATGTGGAATATATTAAGGAGATATCGTGCATACTTTACTTGAGAAATTTTGATTCCTAATGCATCCTAACTAATCTTGAGACCAAGGAATAAATTTAGTGGACCCATGTCCGTCGTCAAGAACCTTTTATGCATTAACCTTTTGACTGCAACTACTATTGAAGTCGAGCAATTGGTGATAAAAAAATCATCAACATATAGAACTAGGAGTATAAGTGAATTATTCATCCTGAGCATGTAAGTGTTTAGGTTTGACTTACAATGTATAAAGTTCTGTGACAACATGTAGGAGTTCATCTTGGTATATCATGTCATCGGGGCCTGCTTGAGGCCATAAAGGGACTTCTTCAGTCGAAAAACAAAATATGAATCATGCATAAAGCCTTGGGGCCGCTCCATATATATCTCCTTAGAAAGATATTCGTGAAGAAATGCATTCTTCATGTACATCTCATAGAATTCCCATCCCTTGGCTTCCGCAACAAAAAGTTCCAAGCGTATGGAATCCATATTCATTAATCGAGTGAAGTTCTCATTATAGTTAATGTCATGTACCTGCTGAAAGACATTGGTAACTATCTTGGCTTTGTATATTCTAACATCTCCATCTATTGCACTCTTGATCTTGCAGACCCATATGCACCTAACAAGTTTCCTTCTTGAAGGAAGGGGAGCTAGATTCTATCTTTGGTTGTTGAGGAGGAATTTGTACTCCTCCTACATGGTGGATTCCAACAATTTATTCCCAACAACCTCTGCATAGGATTGTGGATATGAATACTGGGCCAATAAAATATTCCTGGGTGACATTTTTTCAGTGGAGGTGAGTGCAAGAGGAGGCTCCTTTAAATCATATTGAGTCCTCCTAGTATCAACTAGATCCCCAACAAGATCTCATCCATCCTGAAGATTAGTCTTGTCCCACTTGGGCCTTGACTCTAGCTATGAATCTATATCAGTTTGCACTGACTCTGCATATGAATGTATTGGCTTGGTATCTAAATCATCTGAATCCTTTGAATTACAACTCTTATCTGAAGAAGATTCGGCATGTGCATGCTCATCATCTCTGATAGGTAAAAGAACAAAAGTGTCTACATGCATCTCCTGAGATGCATGTGAGATAATTTCCTCGAATTGGACACTACGCTCAATGATGAGTTGATTTTTGAAAGGATAAATGAGCCTATATCCCTTCACATCATCAGGGTATCCAACAAAAATACACTGTGTACTCTATGGATCAAGTGCCTTCCTCTTCTCATAGGGAATCATGGCCCATACACGAGAACCGAATATATGAAAGTTAGTCACTTCTAGTTTGAGGCCACTCCAAGCCTCTAAGGGGGTCTTATCCTTGACATATATATGGGGAGATCTATTTTGGATGTAGGTTGCACAATTAAGTACTTCAGCCCATAATGTCTTTGGAAGTGAGTTTGCATGCAGCATGTAAGATGCCATCTCTTTCAGGGATCTATTTTTTCGTTCAACAACTCCATTTTTCTCTAGAATATAAGAAACTGTGTGCTGCAACTGAATCCTAACCTCAAGAAAAATATTATGTATCTCATTATTGACATACTCACCCCCATTATCTATTTAGAGGACTTTGATCTTCTTTCCCAACCGTGTCTCAAAAAGGGCTTTGAAATATTTAAGATGTTGAAAGACTTCATATTTTTTCCTAAGAAAGAAAGTCGAAGTATGACATGAGAAATCATCAACAAAAATGAGCACATACCTTGGTTTATTGATTTATGGATGCAAAAAAGGGCACATAATATTTTTTTGGATCAGATCCAAAGGAGAGGAGGTCATTTTCCTTTGTTGAATTTATGAGTCTTTCCTTTGTCAAATTTCTCTTGAGGGTGTTTTCCAAGAACACATCCCTCACAAATTCCTTTGGAGAAGTGGATGTCAGGTAGAAATTTAACCATTATTTTCTTTCTAATATGTTGCATATATATGAAATTTAAATTCCCGAACCTTTCATTCCATATCCTACTTCTTTCGTCAACATGTGTAAGTAGTAATGCATAATCTGGTTCAATAAATTCAGAAAATGTGTAGAGTCTGGGTTGATGATTTACCTCACCGGTAAAAAAATTGGAATTGGTTTTCATGTCATAGATATTAACAAAATTAGGTTTGGATACTACGCTCTTGATGGTGCCATATTTTTTCATCTAATACACAAAGATAATATTGACAGAAAGTTTGGGAACGTGTAGCACATTCTCGAAGCTTTTGTTTGTGAGTTTAAATCTTCCATTTTCGGTGACTTCGACTGGAGAGTCATCCCCCATTAGAATAGGAGGACCTTTGCATGTTCCCAATGAAGAGTATACTTCCTTTTTGGATTCCATGTGGTGTGATGCACTTGAATCTACAATCCAAGCATCGAGAGAGAAGTTAACGGAAATCAAAGCATGGCTAGAATTACCTTTCTTGGGGTTTAGATATTTCAGCTTCTTCTTCTTGGAACCCTCGGGGATGCAATATCTAAGGTTGTTTTTATAAAATATTTGTGCCATTTGATCTATCTATTTCTACATGCATGTGTATTCTGGATAGAATCCTCATTGGCATTAAGTTCCTTTCTCCCCTTTTCTTCCATTTCCACCTTTGGATCCAGAAGAATCATTGAAGGGTTTTGAGTACTCTTCCTTATTTGGAATTTCATGTCCTTTACCTTTGTCTTTGTGTTTCAATTTCTAATTTTTGTGACTTCTAACCTTTTTTAAAACAAGTGCATTCTCTTTTGAGCCTTTTATTTTTCCGATATTGATGAGCTTGGTATTCTCTTGCATCAGAGACTCTATAAAGGCCTCAAGAGAAGGTATTTTCCAGGTAGCTCCAGAGGCAAGACTAATTAAATGAAATGTGGATACAAACATTGAGTATTCTGGACCAAGTTTGGAAAGAATGGTAAGAAACATTTGTTTCTCCTCCTTATATTTATCAACCTTGCAATCCTTGAGTTGCGACAACAAATCCTTATATTTGGTAAAACAATCTTGGATATTGTTGAAGGTTTTTTTGGATCCAAAGTGAGGAATTATACCTCAATTATATGTCCCCTCATATTGTCTTGTTTTCCAAAAATTCCTTCCATGGTGGTCTAGACTTCATTGGGGGTTTTAGAGGAGGATATGTAAAAGAGGAGACAAGAAGAAGTGAGACTACAAATAGGTCTATACGCTTCATCCATTCGATCTAGATACTTGGATTTTTCTATGGCTTATGTGGTTTCGCTCTTTGTTTCCATGGTTAAAATATATAATCCACTTCTTTAAATATGCATTACCATCCTATCCTTCCATGTAAATAAATTGTACAGTGCAAGAATCAATTCTTTTGGAAATTCCATTTTCTTGTTGTCTTCAATATTCAGTACTTGAAAAAAGAGTCTAGTGTGTCTTTTTCCTAGAAATCCATCAGCTATAATACCATGTAAATGTGGATGAACCTACATAGATAAGATATATCTAGAAAATGGCATACACAATTTGCATAATAAATGAGAAAATATAGAAACAACAGAGAGAGAATCAAGAATTTTATTAACTGAATGAATAAATGATAATTTACACATGATATACTCTGTATAACTCAAATAATTCACAATAAAAGAGAATCAAATGCACCATAGTGATGGTCTAGAGTGATATGGACATGCAACGACAGTTACGGGAGTTAACTGCCACCTAGTCTTATTTAACTAGCCTCTCAATATTCAACTAACTAACTGAAACATAGTGAAGTGGGGGTAATGTGTTATTCTGGTGATAATCCCAAGGAAAATGTGCATTATCAATGATGATACCAATGCTACATGGTGATGGAACCAATGTGGCATCAATACTCCACTCAAATAATCCAACTGAAGTGTGAACTAAAGAGAATATTCTCATAAAATGTAGGAAAAATGAATATCCTCCCTAAACTATAGGAGATTGAATAATAACTAATAAAAATAGAGAAAACCTTAGGAAAAGTAAATCCTAGGTGTGTGTGAAATATCTCCAATAGACCCCCGCTGAATCCCATAATATTTTAATATACTATAACCAATATTGGCCAATGGGAGGTCGCCACATGGTGGCCTCTCACTGGTCATCCCTTGCCATGTGTCAGCATGTGATTTTTCCATCTAGTGTGTACGACTTACCCATTCAAATACCAACCAATGTGCCATGTCACCTATATTATAATGTGACACTTGTCACCCTTGTAGTGGTGACACATGTCACCCTTTTTCCAATGTTGAATTTGACCTTTGACCAAGTTTGACTAGAACTTTGAATGCTCATAACTTTTGCATACGAACTCAGTTTGAGGATATTTTTGCATCATTGGAAAGCTATCGAAGAGATATAATCATTGATGTAGTTTTAAAGAGAATTTAGGACATTTGAAATTTTAGCATTTCTAAACCATTCTAAACCTTTGTGGATATTCTAGATCCTCCTGGACCTCTGTGAACATGCATGGATCCTCCTAGATCAGTCCTCCCTATTGGAATCATTTTGGACCAAAAAAAGATTTTGATTACTCAAAAACTAGGTGAGAATAGATTTCACTCACCCTCCTCATATCCATCCATTTTCTTACTTGGTTTTACCCCTTAAATACCAAATAGAATATATTCCAAATCACCTTGATGTGAATTATTTATTCTTCTGTCAAGAATAACATCTTCCTATAGCTCATCCAAATATTTTGGAGAAAAATCATCAATTATTGGAACCTGAATACTTTCTTCTTTGTCTATATTCATAGGAGGCTCATAAATGAAAGGTTTCTTCAACAGAGCCATATAAAACATTAATTTAAGTATCGAAATGTTATCCTAAATTATTTAGAGTTCATTATTCAGCATATAACAACTCACTCTTCATCATAATTTAAAGTTTAGCAACATAATAATTAAAAACATATTCATCATAAAAAAAATTATGAACAATATAACAATAATTAATACAACATAATAATGATGATAAATATCTCAAACTGATGTTGTTCTGAAACTCTGCACCAATTTGAAGCTTTGCCCAAAACTAACTAACCTCCCAACCAGCTAGGAACAACCTATCTGACT
>CBVK0103683830.1:0-10239 GCA_900067695.1 Picea abies | reverse complement strand
TCTCTCGACAAACCTTTTGAAGTTCCTATTCTATAACTTCTTGATCTGCTGCCACCTATCTTCTCCTTGACGATGGATGATTTCTCTACCTTTGAGAATTTGAAAATTCCCTGAATCCTTTGCAGACTTGGAAAAAATTAACATTTTGATACTTAGTTTGTTCATGAAATATATTTTGCACTCCTTATACAAGTTTGTGCAACTCTCATGCAACTCTACTTGACTTGGAAACCTTCAAGGTTCTCAGTTCCTCTGTGAGTTTCTTGTGCCCTCCTGGAATATTCTCTCCCTTCTTCCTGATCTTATAATGTGAACTTACAACACCTTAAGCACACTCCTTGTTCTTGGATTAGTTATTAGATGACTTCTCGCTTGGCCTTATGGAAAGGTTTAAGGCATCTCCTTTCCTTTGTCGACGCACGGCCTTATGGAAAGGTTTAAGGCATCTCCTTTCCTTTGTCGACGCACTTCCTGCAAATCCTTACTTCACCAGAATTTTCAGCAATTATGGGATTCTCCAACACCTTCAACTGCATTGTTTCTATGCATGCTCACAATAGCTCAATGCCCTCCTAGAAGAGTGCTTCAGAGTGTTTGGTAACTCCGAATTGTTCTTATCCCTACACAGTTTTTCCTTCCAAGGTACTTAACCACTTTTAAATTTCTCCCTACATCTGTAAATTAATATGGTGTTCCCTTCTAGCAACTTCTCTTCTGACTCCACTGAGTTCAGACATGCACCCCTTGTGTCAGCTCACATAGTTTCCCCTTTCTATCTCACACTTCTTACACTTAGCCTAGAGAACAAAACTTCACTAAGCACACTCTCGGATCGAAAACAATATCCCTATCCCTGCATACGATTTCTAACATTCATCTACAATTAAAATGCATGTAAAAAACTTTCATAACACACCACCCATTGAACATAAAGATAAAATAGGAAAAATTGTCATTTCCTATTAATGGTAGAACATCAAATTACAATAGTAGAGTCTGAGATGCAACTGAGTCTCATCTCTTTGCATTTCTCTTCCTACAACATGAATTATCCAACCCAACCAACCTAACCAACCTAACCAACCTCTACTTTTCTTACAATACAAATATTTATACAAGAGGGGTTCTATGAACTTCCCTCACAAGCTAATTTAGTGGTGTCAAATCACGATTCAAGCACCTATCTAATGGACAAATTACAATGATGGAAATCTGCTCCAAATTGGATGCAGATCATTTTTGCCATCAACCTATTAATTGAGACCATATCTCCATCTTCTACGGAAGCATATCTTACTCCTTCCATCTTGTCTTCATTAAATTCATGGATCTCACCTTAGATTCTCGAGGCAAAATGAGAGGGCAACACCTCTCCTCCCTTGAATGCACACCACATGTGTTTAATGAGTTGGTGCATGATGAGGTGGAGAGATGCTCCTACATCATACTCCACAACGACAAAAATTATGATCTTCTGCTCATGATCTTTCCAACGTGGTTGAAATCCACCTAGATCCCAAACTTTCTCTTGGAGTTGTCTCTCGGCTCCTGAAATCCACCTAGATCCCAAACTTTCTCTTGGAGTTGTCTCTCGGCTCCTCTGCTCCTCTGCTTCTTCTCCTACATATTCCCTACTGCTTGTGCAACTTTCCTTTTGTCATCTTCCTCTTGTTGACCAATTCCTGTACTAACTCTAACATCAACTTATCTCCTCAATCACCTCATCCAGCTGCTCCATCCACATGTTATTTTGTTGTAGACTAGCTCACTGCACTCCCTCCTTGTTGATGGGAGAATCACACTGACTTACCAAGACATATTCTTCCTTTTTGGCCTTAGCTTTCCACTCTATTGTAGTCTTAGCTTTCAAATTCCTCTACTGACTCTGACATCAACTTATCTCCTCAATCACCTCGTCCAGCTTCTCCATCCACATGTTATTTTGTTGTAGACAAGCTCACTACACTCCCTTCTTGTTGATGGGAGAATCACACTAACTTACCCAGACATATTCTTCCTTTTTGGACTTAGCTTTCCACTCTGTTGTAGTCTTAACTACTACAGGATCCTCATCACTAAATGTTTCTTAGCTACCACTTCTCTTGATAGATTCTCTCATACCATTCCTTCATCTGTTCCCATTCCAACTTCCTCCGGCTATGACTCGTGCTGGTGCATCTCCTCCAGGATGGATATTTCTCGGCAACCACCTTCTGGTTATGGATTTCCCAACCAATCCTCCAGTGCCTTTAACTCCAATTCCCACTGAGTGAATAACTCAATTGGGCATTCTCCCACTGTTGGGACATACATCAGTATCTATTCTATTTCCTCCATGACAGTCTCTGTTGGTTGTCTTTATGTTGCATCTGCAACATCTGTGCTATCCTCTCCTCAACCACTTAGTAGGAATATATCAACTCCTCCAATGATAAGAACACTCCTCTGATCCTCCTCCTCTATGAAAAACGTTTATAACTTCTTATCATATTCATTCACATGGCT
Organism: Picea abies; assembly: GCA_900067695.1. NCBI lineage: Eukaryota > Viridiplantae > Streptophyta > Pinopsida > Pinales > Pinaceae > Picea > Picea abies. The sequence goes on along the minus strand of CBVK0103683830.1, from coordinate 7,734 downwards.
CACAGTTATGCGTGAATCCCCATCTGAGTGAGGTCTCTCTCTTGCCTCCTCTTCATTTATCAATGAAACCTCAACTAATCTCATCTCTTCTCCTTTTCCCACCTGGAAATTTCAGATGTCTCTCCAGCCCACTTGGAATTTTATGAGATCCATTGATCCCTCCTCATTGCCCACCTAGAAATCTATGATATTTTTGCTATATCTCTTTCCCTTATGATTGAGGTTTTCAGCATGCCTCAACCACCTTTTTAACACCCATCATCACCTTATGTTCAACAAATTCTTAACATGACATTTATATTTTCTCTTCAGAGGCCATTCATACCTCCAGTGTACCTTTGAATCCTGCTGCATATTGAATGCAATGTTCTCCATCTATGCTCGGATTTCACTGAGCTCCTTGTTCATATCTGCCTTGCTCCTTTGCAAATGGATTTTTCCTTGGCCCTGCTCGTGACCTTTAATGGCCATATTTCTTCATCTATAGCCCACCAGGTTGTTTATCATCTGCAGCACGCCTTGCAATAGCTCCAACAGAGCATCACACTCTATCTCCCTGGCTCATATAAATCAATTCTACATCTGGTCCTTCATCTCCTTCTTCACCTAGTGTCTACAGGTGAACTCAATCTCTAATATCTCCCTTTTCTATGATCTATATAAAAAAATTAGCTCAGATACCACTTGGTGTCAACCTCCCCTCCAACTCCTTCAGGGCTTATGCGACATCCCAGTCTAGGATCATTCATGTCATTGAACCAATTGATTCGTCAGGCTCCTGATGAAACCAATTTAACTTGGCACGGGCACTTTTTCTTCCTCAACACCCATTATGGGACACTTGGGGACCCTCTCCTTGGGATTTTAACTCTTACGCCAACAAGAAATAACTCTCAATGCTAATATCCTCCCTTGATGTGACCATGGGCTATGTCCATGGGCCAACTCCCTTTGCAACCCTACGCTTTAGGACTTTTGTGAGATATTTCCTCCTCCCTTTCCTAATTTTTGAATCGGTGAATCCTTCAGGTCTAGATCTATGGTCCACGTTTCTCTGGCGATCAATGACTATGATCGAATTTGCAATTTCAGACTTCATAAGTCTTCCTCTTAGATATTCCCTTTTGGAATTTTCCCAACTGCATGGTTCTCTACCACGTGTCCTCTGGATCAAATGGTCCAGAATGAAATCGCTCTTTTCGACTTCACAAATATCTTTGTTTTCTATCGAAAAACCTTAGGAATTTCCTGTTCCTGAACTTCTTAATCTCCTGCCCCCTTTCTTCTCGTCGACGATGGATGATTTCTCCGCCTTCAGGACTTCGTCAAGTCCTCGAATCCTTTCCACACTTGGTAAAAATTCACCTTTCAAGACTTAGGCTATTCTCATAATATCTTATGCACTCCTTGCAGAAGTCTGTGCAACTCTCCTGCAACTTTGCTCGACTTGGAAACCTTCAAGATTCTCAGTTCCTCTGTGAGTTTCTCGTGCCCTCCTAGAAGCTTCTTTCCCTTCTTCCTGAGCTTGTAAGGTGAACCTACAACACCTTAGGCACACTCCTTGCACTTGTCTCAGTTCTTTGACGACTTCTCCCTTGGCCTTATGGAAAGTTTTAAGGAATCTCCTTTCCTTTGTCGACACACTTCTTGCAAATACTTACTTCACCAGAATGTTTATCAATTATGGGATTATCCAACACCTTCAACCATTTTTTTTATGTGCATTCTCACAATAGGTCGATGTCCTCCTGGCAAAGTGTTTCAAAGTGTTCAGTAACTTTGAACTATGCTTCTCCCTACAAAGTCTGTCCTTCCAAGGCACTTAACCACCTTGAAATTTATCCCTGAGTCTATAAATTAATATGGTGTGCCCTTCTGGCAGATTCTCTTCTGACTCTACTAAGTTCAGACATGCATCCCTTGTGTCAGCTCACATATTTTCCCCTCTCTATCACACACTCCTTGCACTTATCATAAAGAACTAGACTTCACTCAACACACTCTCGGATAGAAAACAATATCCCTATCCCTGCAGACAATTTCTAACATTCATCTACAATTCAAATGCATGTAAAATACATTCATAACACACCACCCATTGAACATAAAGATACAATAGGAAAACATATCATTTTCTATTAATGTTAGAATGTCAAATTACAATAGTAGAGTCTGAGGTGCAATTGAGTCTCGACTCTCTACATTTCTCTCCCTACAACATGACTTATCCAACTCGACCAACCTAAGCAACCTAACCAAACTCTACTTTTCTTACAATACAAATATTTATACAAGACAGGCTCTACGGTCATCCCTCACAAGCTAATTTAGTGGTGTCAAATCACCATTCAAACACATATCTAATGGAAAGATTACAATGATGGAAATCTTCTCCAAATCAAAAGCATATCCCTTCTGTCGTTAGCCTATTAATGGTGACCTTATCTCCATCTTGTGCGAAATCATATCTTTCTCCTTCCATCTTGTCTTCATTAAATTCCTGGATCTCTCCTTAGATTCTCAAGGCAAAATGAGAGGGTGGTGTCTCTCCTCCCTTGAATGTGCACCATGTGTCTTTAATGAGCTGACGCGTGTTGAGGTGGAGAGATTCTCCTACATCAGAAAGGGTTTATCCCTGTAAGCATAATCATTCAACTAAAAGAATGTTCTTAACTTCAAGGAGAAAAAATTTCTAAACTTTCTCTTTTGAATCCTGAAAAGGATGAAGAACAGGAAAGTAGAAGAGGGATAAAACCAACTATCTTATAAAACAACAATGGAAGCATATAAAAATTTCAATTATGCTTTCAAGGGGAACATCAAGCCAGCTATGTAATCTTGAATGGTATTGATTAACAATACTTTGCAGAAGCATCGTGTGGAAAAACTGATCCCACATTTTATTTTGACAATAAATGAAGTAAAAAAGAACAAAAAGAAAGAAATGTCATAGCATAAATGAAACAACAAAATTTAAATAAGCAGAAATGAAATGACAGAAATTGAAAAGAAGAAATGTGAAAACATAAATGAAAAACTACTAATATACAAAACACATTCCAAACAATGTTAAAATATTCAAGTTTGTTCCACATAATGTTTTAAGTGGGAACCGTTAGTGTTGTAGGAAAACAATCATTGCTCTTGTAAGTATTTTAGAATGTAAGAATTTGTGGCCAATAAAAAAGTGATCATAAGAGGACCCAGCCATAATTTTTGAAACTTTGAATGCCTTCATCTATCAGCATGAGATGAATCCCACAACAATACCTTCTCATTGAATTTAAATTTAACAACTTTGACACTATTGTTGAAATAATTTTTAATAGACTCCTTTCTTTTGTTTATATTATCTAAGGAAAACATCCTTTGCTCCTCTAAAGCCAAAAGTGAATTCATTCTTTGAGAAACATCATAAGAATTTAGTTCTTCAACCTATAACATTAACCTTAAGGAGGAAAGTTCCAAATCAGTAGGAAGAATGGCTTCTTGATAGTAAACAAGTTGGAAAGGAGTGCAACAAGTGCTCACCTTGGTGGTAGTTCGATCTGCCCAAAGGGCGTAAGTGAGGAGAGTGTGCCACTGACGAGGCTTATCTTCAATGAGCCTTTTGATTATTCTTACCAGATTTTGATTAGTAGATTCGGTCTGCCCATTTCCTTGGGGATAATAAGCTGATGAGGTAAAATGTTTAACCCCCTATTTATCTAAACATTGGGCTAGCTTAGCAGAAATAAAAGCCAGACCATTGTCTATAATAATTTCCAAAGGAAGAGAAAATATGGAAAAAATATTATTTTCAGGAAAAGAAATCACCTACTCATCCTGTCAATGCCTAGGCGAGACAACTTCATTCCATTTCATAAAATAGTGTCTGGCTGTTAACATAAAGACTTTTCCTGCTGAATACTGAAGACTAATAGGACCAATAAAGTCCAATCCACATTTTGAAAAAGGAATGTCCAGGAGAACAGGTTGTAAGGGAATGGATGAAAGGCGTTCTTTCCCAGCAAATTTATGGCACTTGTCAAAAGATCTTGAAAACATATAGGAATCACGAAATATTGAAGGCCAATAGTGCCCTTTTTAGAAAATCTTAAAAGCAATGGTTCTAGCAGAAAAGTGACCTCCTACATGAATAACAGAATTTGAAGAACCATGAGTTTCTTTTAACAATTTTTGTTCTTCCTCATTTTTGACACAGTGAAGCAACATACCATTGACATATCTCCTAAACAAAAAGTCTCCTATAATGACATAACTACCAAATTCAAGGAAGAGCCTTCTCCTTTGATGATTGTCTAAGCTATATGGACATATTTGAATTTTCAAGTAGTAAACCAAATCTTTATAACAAGGATTTTCAGACACATGAATGGTTTGATTGTCAATGTAAAACAATGTTGATAGAGAGTTGTCTGGTTCATCAATTTCTTCACTATTTTCAACATGCTGAGCTAAGTGAAGGGATAAGTCACATCCCTTGATGGTGTTAGAAGTCACGATAGTTAAATCATGCCCCTAGATCTTGGAAATCCAATGTATAAGCTTCTCTAAAAGATAATTTTGTGAGAGAAAAAACTTTACAATGGGTAAAGGGACTTTTACCAACGTGTGCTTACCTAAGATGAAGTGGAGAAACTTTTCAACACCTTTAACAAGAGAGAAAGCATTATTTTCAATAAAAGAATATTTAAACTCATCATCAGACAAGATTTGACTCATGTAAGCCACTAGTTTTTAATTACCTTGGTCATCACATTGCATGAGGATAGAAAAAAATGCTTCCTCTATGGAATTAGTATATATCATAAATTCTTTCTCAAAATTCGGCTTCCCCAAAACCGGGGAAGAACTAATTGCTTTCTTGATCCCTACAAAATAATTTCCGACATCATTTGTCCATGAAAAGGAATGATCTTGCTTAAGAAGATTATGAATTGGCTTGACCATTAAATCAAAATAAGGAACAAACCTATGAATGAAGTTAATAACACCCATAAAAGCTTGAATCTCCTTTTTAGAAGTGGGACCAGGTAGATTTAGGATAGAAACAATCCTTTCAAGATCAATAATTATTCTTGAATCATAGACAATGTGTCCAAGGAGATTTCTCTTGGTAATTCCAAAAGTAGAATTTGAAGGATTTAGAGAAATGCCAAATTTCCTGCATCGCATGAGAGCTCTTTTAAGATGACCAAAATGATCTGATCAATTTTTAGAATACATAGTTAAGTCATTAAGATAGATCTGAATAATCTTGTCAATCAAATTGTCAAAAGTTATTTCCATAGATCTTTGAAAAGTGGCACATGCATTAGATAAGCCAAAAGGCATACGCTCATAAGAAAAAGTGCCCCAACGAGTAATAAAATTGGTTTTATATTTATCTTCCCTTTTTACCTTGATTTGATTGTAACCAGAAAAACCGTTAAGTAAGGACATCATCTGTGACCCTACAACTTGCTGCAAAATCATTTCTATATTAGGGAGAGAAAAGTGATCTTTTATAATATCCCTATTCAATGTGCGGAAATATACACATAATCTGATCTAACCATTTGTTTTTCGAATGAGAACCAAATTGGAAACCCACTCAGAATACTTAACTGAGAAAATGATCCTAGCCTTCAAGATTTTTTCCAACTCCTTTCGAATAGTTTCTTCTAGTGCATGGTTAATGGGTCTTTGTTTTTACCTAACTAGTTTTATTCCCTCCTTGATAGGAATGGCATGTTTTATAAGAGTAGGATCCAAACCATGAAGATCCTCATAAGACCAAACAAAACATCTTGAAATTCACCAAGCAGCTTAGTGAGCTTCAATTTTTATTAATTAGAACATTGGGCACCTATTTTTACATTCTTTGGAGACTCAGGTGTTCCAATGTTCAAGGAAATGGTTTCAATCACTTTCCATTTTGACTGCTCTTCTTTATTTTTTTATTTTTTTCCTACATCACTTGATGAAAATGAACTTTCTAGACCAGTCAAGCCTTTCAATTTTTTTTTATCTTCCATTGATATAATGTCCTTATGCTTATAAGGTTCATTTTGGATAAAAGAATAGATCCTATCATCACTAGGGAAGACCTACCAGGTCTTTATGTTGTTAGGTGTGTGCGGATGATATAGAGATTGTAAGGTACAATAAGGTCTTTGTGGCATAAGTTGTTGAGTAGGAGAGGCTGCAAAAATAGCTAACCTGACAGCCATTGAGTTCAATTCCTTTTTAACATGAGTGATGTTGAAAGATAGTAAATTATATATAAGTTCCCAAACATTTTGGGTGTAATGTTTCATTAAATTTTTGCTAAGAGAGTATATCTTACATACAAGTTTTACAACTAGTTCAGAATCCCAAAAAAGTGTAAGGTGACCACAACCCAGATAGGCATTTTTAATGCCTAGCGGTAACGCTTCAAATTCAATGACATTGTTTGTGCAAAAAAACTCTAACCTGTAGGAAAAATTATGAATTTTACCCACATGAGAGTACAATATAATACCAGTTATGTTTCCTTCATTGGATCTTGAACCATAAAAGTGCATATGCCACATCCTATCCTCTAAGTCGATTTGTTCCACGGTAGTTTTGTCCTCATCTACAAAGATGGAATACACTCCTAGGTTCTCCTTGATATAATTCACATTAGGTTGTGGGATACTTTCTATGTAAGGTGAAATTCTCCCCTCTCTTAGAACTATGATGTTTTTACCATTCTGAGGAACAAATAAGTGTGTCCCATTAAGTGAGAGGTATCCACCCGTCAAATCTTTGCAATATCTTCCTAACATTATCGAGTAATTACTTACTGTCATATCAATCACATGGATATTAATGGTTGTCCTTATTTCAGGTTCGGTGCACAAAACCAAGGTCACGCCCTTGATTTAATCTATGGTCGTTTGTTTTAAACTATTCTAATAGAGCATGCTTCTGGTGTTTTCATTTGTACAAGAAAATACTATCTCTTCCATAATAATTTTTGAAATTACACATGGGCCCAAACCACCATCATTGAGACAAGACTCGGCAGTCTTATCCATAATGTTTACAGAAATATAAAACGGGGGGTTTTTTACAGGTTTTCTAAAGTTATGTACACCTACTTTATTTACAGATGAATCCTCTTCATATACCTCTTCAAAGAGGTTGTCTACAATGGAATCTTTCCTTCCATGAAATTTTTTAGATGCTTTTGTTGCTTAGGAGAGACAACCATGTCCAAGAAGGTAGCATCTACTTTAATGGTGTCCAACTAATTTAGAAAGTTGTATTTGGAAGAGGGAATATGGGAGGAAGTTCCTTGACTGTCAGGAGTCTTAGGAACCTGAATAGTAGCAACTGGTGAAGATATTATTGGGATAGAAGAAGTGTGAGGAGGATCATATTTTCCTTTTGGAGCATAGGATTTAGCCCTAGTATTAATGATCATGACATCCTATGGCTCCACAAATTCTAGGACAATAATGGTAGTTCAATTCTCTTACCATATAATTTATCTATGGAATTCTTCTTCACCTCATATATACTTTCCTCATGTTGTTCCTCGCAAAAATTACACCAAATATGAGGCGTGATGGCTTTAGGCTGAAAATTGTTTTCATTATGATTTCTAAAGGGGGGTGAAGAAGAAGATGAAGTTCTAGGGGTAAGAGATGGGACATTTCCTTTCCTCTCATACGCTATCATTCAATTATTCATGTCTTGTACAAGTTGTAAGAGGGAGGA
>CBVK0103683813.1:0-18256 GCA_900067695.1 Picea abies | reverse complement strand
TAATTTTATAACTGGTTGTATAGTTTTGGACCTTTTGGAAATGATTTTTGGTAATTTTGTTCCATGGGTGAACTAATAGTTGTTTGAAGATGTTGGATTCCTGTAACCATTTGTGGACGAAATTTCAGTGATAACAATTTTCTCGACCTTACATTTTATAGAAAAATTTTGAGTTTGGGGGAGACAAAAAATAATTACCTAGAGAGGAATAGGCTACCCCACAAGAACCTACAACAAAAGAAGTTGCTATAGAAGCCATTTCTAGAGAAAAAACAATGCATGTATTCTTCCTCGAGTTTGGGTACATACAACAATAGTTTTCATTTTTCGATGGACAACAATAATTTTCAACATTAATGAAAAAAGAAATTACTATTACTGTAACACAAGAAATAGAAACATGAAGTCTTATTGTTGTTACACAAGAACCATTAGTAGGTCACAAAATATCACAATGTCATGAGTTATGATTTACTGTTGTTACTCATGTTATAACATTTTTGTTGTTACTCAGTTTTATTGTTATTCCCAAGTGTTGTTACTCCCAATGTGTTGTTACTCCCAAGTGTTGTTACTCCCAAAGTATTGTTACTCCCAAAGTGTTTTTACTCTTGTTACGACACTGTTGTTGTTACTACCAAGTGTTGTTACTCCATTTATAATGTTGTTGTTGTTACTTTATTCTGTTGCTACTCCTATTATAACATTGTTGTTGTTAGTATGTTTTGTTGAAACAAATGTATTGGGTTGTGTTAGTGCCGTCATTTTTTCAGTTAGGGTCAGTCCTAATCGATTCATGGTCCATGTGTCAAAGCGTGTGAGGTCAGGTACTGAATGATGGATGGGTCGAAGTCAACAAGTGACTGGTTGTCCCTTGGATTCGAGAAGGGATATCAAAACCAAAACATGTGTAAGTGGTAAAGGTCTTTACCCAAAGAGTTGAGTCCTATCAGAAGAGAAGGTTTTATGTGCCAAAGGTCAAGGAAATTTTTTAAATAGAAGTTGTGTCGGTAGATTAAGTGACCATCATCATCTCATTATGAAGTCAGAAAGAATGAAAAATCACAGCACTCATAGCATGTATGCTCTACATCTCTTATCGGTTGTACTTTACACGCCTAGAAGTGTATAACCTATCACATAGATGTGTTGCAAAAATATTCAGCTTGCTTCAAAACCTCTAGTCACCATGGATATAGTGTCCCCTGGCACAAATCCATCTCTCACCCTCTCAGTTATAAATTTTGGTCGCTCTGTATGTATTATGTTCACTAGCCAAGTTTATGCTCTATCTGTAATTATTCCTGCGAGCCCTGAGTTTTCTTGTGGCTGGAAAGTCAATTTCCTTCAACTGCATCACAAACCTAGGTAACTTAATATTACCGCCTTGGGTTTGTGCTGAATCCATTACGTGCAAAACAAATACGCATTGCACCATGGAAACATCCTAGAACATAAGGAAAGGTGTCTGAAGTAGCAGAAACATGGGGCCCTAACCTCAAAACTTGACAATGGTAAATGAATATCTGGATGTCATAGCATCTTTTGAACAAGTTGGATGCATGGTATTTTGTAGGAAAATCCAAGGATTCAATGTAAAGTTTGCATAAAATTTTGTTCTCAGTTTCAACGGGCTCCGTGCGGTAATTGCAGGAAGTACATTCAAGGTGACAGAGGAAACCATGTCAGTTGCAACAGAGATCCTCCCACACGACGAAAGGTGGCATAAAGTCATGCCTTTGGATGTGCTATGATACAATGAATTTATCAAACCAGACTGTCTAAATAGGAAGGTCAAAGAGGGCATTCCAAGTCGATATATGCAGGAGCCTTTTCGGAAGCTCCTAAGAGAGACTAGGAAATATTTCATATGTGAAGGAAGGTTTGATAGAATAAACCCACATCACATCATATTGTTGATGCATTTTACAGGAAGGAGACCATTAAATATTCCTTTCTTCTTACACCAAATCCTCCAAGAAATGGCAGAGAGCATCTGGTCTGAAACAAACCAACCAAAGAAGAAACTATCTCATGTCTCGCTAATTAAATAATTGATAGTTGAGGAGTTGAGGTGATTGGGAAACAACTGGGATTCATTTCTACTCACAACCAGCATCCCAGGGCCGGGAGGGAAATGTGACTTGGCTCAAGAGGAAGCTCAGCAAAGCACAAGATACAATCATCCAATTGCACGAAGAACAGATGATGTCAGAAGAAATAAATGCAAAGCACTTTAAGGAATGTGGATCGATCATGGAAAACATCCTCGAAGCTCTAGCCAGCGCACAAAAGACATTGAAAGGGAATGGGATTATGCAAAGGCAAGTAATGAATCTGAAAATTCACAAATATCTCTCAAGAGAACGCTTTGAGTATCAAAATTGCAAAGGAGACTAGAAGCATGATCAACTAACTCCATTTTTGTCTTCTCCGATGTGGCCCAGATTTGTCCTCCCCGTGTCATATTTCCTACCGAGAAGTAGGGACTCTGATAGGTACCCACGGGGTAAGCATACAATGCGCAATGATGGAATCCCATCTATTGAAAAGGATAGATGTATGTTGGATATGCGACAATTTGAAGAGAGGCATTGTTCCCTAACTGGGGTCATCATCTTGGAAACACCTGCAGCAGTTTGTAGTCACCCACCACATGCACGCTCCAACAAACAATTGCGTGCCATAAATCAAGGCTATTAGAATGGGTGGAAGGAGTCTGACAGAGCACTTGATCATCTAGTTACCCTATCAAAGGAAAAACATCGAAACATCACTCTCTAACGACGTGATGTTGCTGATGACTGAACCACTGTGGCAAAGACGAGCGGTTATGGTGTGATTGAGTACAATCGGTTTATATTTTTAGTAAAGTGTCATATGAAGAGTCATCTAGAATAGAGTTTTCAAAGCCTAATTTATAGGAATAGTAGTTAGAAATAAGGGTATCCCAAGCGACACACCCTGGTCTATATATTTAATGTTTTCAATGTAATCTAGGTTGGTTGGAAAAATAGTGTAGACAGTGACTATTGAATGTAGCTTTTGAATTTGATTGAAACTTAATGAAAAGGTCATGAAGCTTTGAAGAAAAGATTCTAATTGTAGTAGTTTGATGTATTGTACTCTCTCTTTGTGTACTTTCTTTCCTATGTTATTTATATTCATATCTATATTTTGTCTAAATCGGAACATGATTTCAAATCTAGAATTCACCACGTGTTGATCTAGATTTGTGTCATTTAGACGACTGTGTTTCTTCTAAGAAAACTCTGTATTCATCCCCAACAGTGCTCCGAGTTGCTTCATGTCTTTTTATCTTGCCATATACAACTATTTTTAACTAAAAGATTGTTGCTTACTTATCCTTTATCCTCTCAAATTCAGTCACTAAGTCATTTGTTTCTATCGTTTTCTTAAATTGACTCCATAGCCCAAGGTCGTGCTTTCTTTCGCCAATAGAACTAGAAATATTGTATAAAAGTGTTAAATCTAGCCGATAGTTTAAATACATAACTTGTATTGAGACGAAGTCTCAGAGAAAACCCTCTCCAAGTTCAGAAAGGCTAGTTTCCGACCTCAAAGTTGGTTTGTAAGTCATTGTCAGAGACATAATTGAATGAAAAATTCCCTGGTAGAACGACTAAATCTATAGTTTTGACCCCCAAGGATATCATTGATCCAAAAATCTATCTTGGATGAAACCTTTACCCTGGAAACTCCTATCAAAGAGACCAATAGCACAAAGTAGCATGACTCAGGAACCCTAGCTCCAAAGAAAATTTATACCATAGCCAATCCTGACCTGAACCCTGTAGAGCCCATGTGTGACCCTAAGAAGCTTCTTTGTAGGGAAAGGGAGCAAGCACTAGACCCATTATATTACCTGTACATAATCTTTTCCTTACCCAAGGACTACATGCAAAGCATTGATGACTTTGAGTTTGACACCCTGCTTGAACAAACCTTGTTCGGGTCTAAATCAGAAACCAACTTGGATGATATAGTCTTTGACAAGAAGAGGTTTCAATCTCTATACCAAACCAAATCCTGGAAGATGAAAATATCACTCACAACATCCCACAAATCCCAAACCCTCCTAGAGAAATGGCTGCCACGTTCTCCTCCATTGATCTGCTAGCCCAACTGCATGATTTTCCCCAGAACTACAGCCATAGGATCAAGCTATATGACGTTGAAGGAAACGCCCCTACCCAAAAGCACCTGGATTGGTTCAATGATTTCATTGATTTGGAAGAGGTGGATCATGAATATGCAAATATGAGGTTGTTCACGTAGAGTCTTTCGAGGGAGGTTAGAAAGTGGTTCAAGGCCCTCCCAACAACAAGCATTCCTGACTTTGTCACGTTTGAAACGTCATTCATTACTAGATGGGAAGACAAAAATAATCTTTTGTAGCTATTGAAGTAGTACAAAAATATGAAGAGAGCACCAGAGGAGATGGTGCAATATTTCTTGGCTCATTTCATGAGGGTCTACAATCAAATTCTCGCAGAAGTCCATCCACCTCCCAGAGTTGTGCAGCTTCAATATGTCAACTCCTTTGACAACGATTTCTCCTTGTTGTTGAGGGAGAGAAGATTTGCTAATTTAGACTCCATGATGAGTGACACAATCGAAGTTGAGATAAACCTAATGGCATCAAGAAAGATTAAACAAAGCTTCAATAGAGGTGGGAAGAAACCCCAAGGAGATGCATAGCTATCGACTTCTTGACCCTTGGAGGAAAAGTTCAACTTGATGATGAAGACGATGGAGAAGTTGATGGAAAGAATGTCCATGGGAAATAAACCACTCGAGCAGAGCATGACCTCCAGCCCAGAAATCAAAACCTTAGAAGAGGTTCGTTCCTGCAGATCAGATAGAGGGAATAGAGAGACTAGGGTGACCAACAAATAAGGCCCCCATTCCAAAACAATTACACGGAAGAAGATTTTGATCAAACGATCCAAGATCAAATGCATTGTTGTGATGACATAGAAACGCGTGTGTTCTTGAAAAAGGGGGAACGTGATCAATACATGAGAGAAAATGACTATATTATGTTGGAGACTAATGACACGTTGTCATGGGAAATGAAAGAATTCAGGAAGGGCTATCACCATGCCATCATGTAGTTCCAAAAGAAATACAACCTCAGGAGCAGAAAGGTGTCTACAGAACCTCAACAAACAAATCCCATAAGGTAACCTCTAGTGGACACCCCTTCCATGAGTCAAGTGAAGAAAGACAACCCGACCAAGGATGTGACTGAAAAGTAAATGTCAAAGGAGGAGGTTCCAAGGAAAGCGCCTGAAATAAGCTGAGAGACAGGCGTCAAGGAGGTAGAAAAAGTATCGCCCCCTTTTAACTTTGAGAATGAAATGGCCAATATTAAAATATTCATCCTGTTAAATGAGCTCATTAAGAAAGGATAATATCAGGATCAAATTATTAAAATGATAAAGATGGGATCAACTCCCGACACCCTAAACGTCCAGGATGAACACCCTGCCATTGTGTGTGGTCTGTGCGTGGAGGAAACGAGCGATACTGAAGACGTCCCTCCATTCTATGTCGGTCTCAAGGTCCATGACATGAATTTTCACAACACCATGCTGGATTCCGGCTTTTTGCACAATCTCATGCCCAAGGTGATCATGGACGAGTTGGGTTTGGACATCACCAAGCCCTATAAGGATATTTTTTCTTTCGATTCAAGGAAAGTGAAATGTTTGGGTTTGATCAAAGATTTGGTTGTGTCGCTGGCCCAAATACCTTCTAAGAATATGGTTATGGATGTGGTTGTGGCCAATATACCCCTTAATTTTGGCATGTTATTATCCAGGTCATGGGCCACGAAATTGAAGGGAACTCTGCAAATGGACATGTTGTACGCCACCATCCCTGTTTTCAGCCAGGATAAGCGGTTATACAGAGAAGTACTACTGAAATACATGGTGAGTAGTAAGACACAACCAAATAACCACCCTATCTACTCCGTCGACACTGATATCAGCTTCTCCATATTTTACAATGACCTAAGTGTTGAAGAAGAAGAACCGATAGCTATCATGGTTGTTGATGACAAAGTCATGCGATGGGCACTAGAGTGCGCAGACCCGAGGAACCGCATGGAGAATGAGATGTGGAAAATGAGTTTCTATGGATCCATCATCAAGGAAGGGGTAGGGGTCAGCGTATGGATAAGTCCTCCTAAGGTAGGCACAAAACTCTTCTCATACAAACTCACTTTCGACTACACTAATAACATGGTTGAGTATGAGGCACTGATTTTGGGCCTAAGAGTTTTGAAAGAATTGGGCAGAAAGAGGATAATGGTGCATGGAGACTCTGAGATCATTATAAACCAAGCGAAAGGAATATATCAATCCAAACACCCCATACTAAGAGCATACAAAAACCTAGTGCTAGATATCCTCGAATAATTCTCAGAGTATAATTTATCGACGATCTTGAGGGAGCAAAATCAAATTGCGGATGCCTTGGCCACCTCGGCCTCAGTTTTTAAAATTCCCATTTTTCCAAATAGAAAGTATGAGATTGAATCTAAACACAAGTCGACGATGCCTGATAATATCAAGTATTGGCATGTGTTTGAGGATGACAAACAGGTGGAGAGATTTCTCCAAATGAGCGACGAGTTCGCTAATATAAACATTGATGATGAGTGTTGTTGCGAAGAAGATGAAAGCACAGATCCACACAGTGAAGATGACCCTTTCCAGAACTAAATAGTTGGAAGGGACATAGTACAACTAAATAATAGTATCATCCCAAAAGGATTAGTTCCGCTGGAAAATCGTTTTGATGAAAACAACGTGGCTAGAAATCCCAAGACCACTACAAATGACGAGGATGTCGAGGATTGTAATATTGGGACCTAGGAGAATCCAAAGATAATCAAATTATCAAAGACACTCAATCTAGAGGTCAAATAGGATTACATCTATCTCATGAAGGATTTTCTTGATGTTTTCGCTTGGAGTTAGAATGACTTGAAATTTTATGACACCAAAGTGATTCATCACATCATTCATCTCAAAGAAGACCAAAATCCTTTCAAGAAAAAGATGAGATGGATAAATCCCAAGTTGTTGCCGCTAGTCGAAAAGGAGGTAAAAAAACTTTTCGAAGACAAAATTATCTTTTCTTTAAGGTTTTCAAAATGGGTTGCAAATCTGGTGCCTGTAAGGAAAAAGAGTTCAATAGTTCAAGGGGGTCCCACCTACTAGTATTATTTAGTTTTTATAAATAATAGGCTTTAGCAACACTTTGCAGGCGAAACTTCGTTGACATTTTTTAATTGTCAATACTCTATAGATGGATATGTTGTACGCCACCATTCTTGTCTTGGACCAAGAGAGATGGTTATACAAATAAGTACTTTTGAAATACATGGTGAGCTGTAGGACACAATCAAATAACCACCCTATCTACTTCGTCGACACTGAGATCGACTCCTCCATATTTTAAAATGACTTGAGATTTGAAGAGGAAGAACTGACAGCTGTCATGGCCATTGATGATAAATCTACGTGATGAGTAGCAGAGTGCGTAGACCTGAGGAACCGTGCAGAGAATGAGATGTGGAACATGAGTTTCGACGGAGCCTTCAACAAGGAAGGGGTAGGGGTCGACGTATGGATAAGTCCTCCCAAAGAGGGCACAAAACTCTGCTCATACACACTCGCCTTCAACTGTACAAAAACCATGGATGAGTATGAGGCAATGATTTTGGGCCTGAGAGTTTTGAAAGAGTTGGGCGCAAAGAGGATAGAAGTGCATGGAGACTCCAAGCTCATTATAAACCAAGTGAAAGAGGATAGAAGTGCATGGAGACTCCAAGCTCATTATAAACCAAGTGAAAGGCATATACTAATCCAAGCATCCTAGGTTAAGAGCATACAAAAACCTAGTGCTGGACCTCCTCGAAGAATTATCAGAGTATAATTTATCAGCGATCCCGAGGGGGAAGAATCAAATTGCAGATGCCTTGGCCACCTCGACCTCAGTTTTTAAAATTCCCATTTTCCCCAACAGAAAGTATGATATCAAATTCAAACATAGAATGAAGGTGCCCGATAATAACAAGTATTGGCAAGTGTTTGAGGATGACAAATAGGTGGAGATATTTCTCCAAATGAACGATGAATTCACTAATGTAAACATTGATGATGAGTGTTGTTGCGATGGAGATGAAAGTGAAACTGTGTGTAGTAACTAAGACCCTTTCCAAAACCATATAGCTGGGAGGGACATAGTGCAACTAAAGAATAATATCATCCCCAAAGGGTTGGTTCCATTAGAAAATTTGTTTGATGAAAACGATGTGTCTAGAAATCCCAAGATCCCCACGAATGATGAGTATGTCGAGGATTACAACATCGAGACCCAAGAGAATCCGAGGATAATCAAATTATCAAGGACACTCAGTCTGTAGGTCAAACAGGACTACATCAAACTTATTAAAGACTTTCCTGACATTTTCGCCTGGAGTTATGATGAATTGAAAGTCTACGACAGTAAAGTGATTCAGTGCATCATTCCTCTCAAAGAATACCAAAAACATTTCAATCAAAATCTAAGACAGATAAATCCCCTATTGTTGCCACTAATTGAAAAAGAGGTAAATAAACTCTTCGAAGCTAAAATCATTGTTTCTTTAAGATTTTAGAAATGGGTTGCCAATATGGTGCTTGTAAGGAAAAAGAGCGGTGAAATAAGGTTGTGCATGGATTTTCAAAACTTGAACAAAGTATCCCTCAAGGAAAACTACTCTCTCCGTAAGATGGACTATATTCTTCACAAGGTAGTTGGGTCCTAGAAAATGTCTTTTCTTGATGGATTTTCAGGTTACAATCAGATCATGGTACACTTGGATGACCAGGGAAAGACATCTTTCACGACACCATGGGGGATGTTCATGTATGATAATATGCCTTTAGGCATAATGAACATTGGAGCTACCTTCCAGAGGGATATGGATGTAGAATTTGTTGAGGAAAAGGACAAATACATTGTGATCTATCTAGATGACATCACAATGTACTCCGACTCCGACGAACAACACCTTGGGCACATGAAGACGGTCTTCCAAAAATGTAGGAAGTTTGACATATCTTTGAATCCAAAAAAAATCACATTTCAGAATGCAAGAAGGGAAAATGTTGGGGAATATTATCTCGAAGGAAGGTATAAAGATAGCACCCAGCAGGGTAGAAGGAATCCTGAAAATCGTATCTCCACGGAGCAAGAAGGAGGTGTAGTCCTTCTTAGGAAAGGTGAATTTTTTGAGAAGATTCATCCCGAACTTGGAAGAAATTATAAAATATATCACTAGAATGCTCAGAAAGGGGAACGATATCAAATGGAACCTCAAAGCTAGGAAATAATTTGAAGATATCAAGGTAGCGTTGACCCAATATCCCATATTGGCCAGCCTAGACTTCACGAAGGACTTCATCTTGTTCTCATTCAGCTCGGAGCATACCATTGCTAGTGTACTATTATAGAAAGATGATCAAAACTTTGAAAATCCTATAGCCTACTTGAGCAGGACATTGAGGGATTCCCCATTGAGGTATGACATTATGGAGAAACAAGCATGTGCCTTAGTGAAATCCCTAAAGGAGTTCAGAAATTACATGCTACATTCCCATGTTAACGCTTACATTCCCAACAACTCATTCAAAGACATCCTGGCTCAACCTGACCCTAAGGGAATAAGAGGTAAGTGGATCGTGGTCATGCTGGAATACGACCTCGAAATCAAGACCACAAAGTTGATCAAGGGTCAGGGCCTCTAAAAAATGATGGTGTTGTCGAACTGTGATGTTCTTGGAATCAACTTCATTTTTGATCTGTTAGATAATCCTCAAGAAGAAACAACCACGTAAGCGTCTCAGAAGTTCATTGATTCACCTTGGTATACAGACATCATTTATGTGTTGAAGAATATGCAAGCTCCTCCGGGGTTAAGTAAGACCAAGGCCAGATTCTTAAAGATGAAGGCTACTAAGTTCTGCATCTTGGATAATGCCCTGTATTGAAAAGATCAGGGAGGGATATTGTTGATTTGCTTGCTAGAAGATGATGCGGGATGAGCTATCATGGAATTCCACAAAAGCGATTACGGAGGAAATCACTACTGGCAAACCAACGTGCATAAAATTTTAAGGGGCAGGTTACTATTGGCCCAACATATTCCCACATGTATACATAGAAGTTTTGAGCTTCAACGAGTGCCAAATCTTTGATGGAAGGAGAAATATGTAATCCTTGCCATTGAAATTGATCTCAGTAGAAGCATTATTCATGCAATGGAGCTTGGAATTTATAGAATATATTCATCAACCATCATCGGCAGAACACAGATGAATACTTACAGCTACGGATTACTTCGCAAAATGGATCGAAGCAGTTCCGACAAAGCATGCTATCGAAATGGTCATCATTCAGTTTCTAGAGACCAGTATCCTATCTAGGTTCGGGTGCCCTATCAAGATCGTCGTAGATAACGCGGCTGCATTTAAGTCCAATAAAATGGAGAAGTTTTGCAAGGATTACAATATAACCCTGGGACATTCTACAACATATTACCCACAAGGTAATGGGTTAGCAGATTCATCAAATAAAAGATTAACTGGGATCATTAAAAGACTCCAGCAGGATAACAAGAAGGCCTGGCATAAAAAACTCATTTACACGTTATGGGAGGATAGGGTCACTACAAAAAATTTCATTTCTATGTTGCCATTCCAAATCGTATATGGAACAGACACTATTTTCCCTACCTCATTGGGATTTCCCATTAGGAAGTTGCTGCGAGAGAAAGAGGGTGAGCCAGACGACACTTAGAGAAGGCTAAATCAATTGATTCACACACAGCATATGAGGGATAAGGTTTACAACCAATCACAACTCCACCAATACAGGATGAAGAAAAATTTCAACAAACACTCTAAACAGGAGGAGTTTCATGTGGAGGAGCTGGTGCTAAAGTGGGATGTGAGGAACAAAGACAAGGAAAAGCATGGAAAATTTGATCATATTTGGACGGGTCCTTTCAGAATTGGTGTGTACCAAGGGAACAACACAAATCTATTAGAAGATATTAATGGAGATTCCACTAGCGGGGGGCCTTTGAATCATAGTTTCCTCAAACACTATCTAGTTTAGTAAGGTCTGTTACGTTTTTCATGTCATTGTAAATATACGTTTCATTTTTGTTTTCAAAGAAGTTATTTTGAGTCGGTATGTCAGCAAAAAATTGAAGCCTAGAGTGAAGGACCTAAGTTTATGCTGAGTCTGGTCAAAACTATGTCAAGAAGGTATAGGTTGTGTTTTTATTTTCCATTGTTTCAGAGTCTAGAAGTCAAATAAGGCCCAATGGTCAAGCACCTGGTCCGATATTATTTTTCACCTCACCGGGAGGATAGCATCCGCATTGGAGCCAGTTGTTAGCACCGTCATTTTTTCAGTTAGGGTCATTCTTAGTCGAGTCGTGGTCCATGTGTCAAAGAGTGTGAGGTCAGGTATTGAACGATGAATGATTCGAAGTTAGAAAGTGGTCGTTTGGCCCTTAGATTTGAGAAGGGATGTCAAAACCAAAACATGTGTAAGAGGTAAAGATCTTTTCCCAAAGAGTCAGGTCCTATCAAAAGAGAAAGTTTCATGTGCCAAAGGTCAAGGCAAGGTGTTAAATAGAAGTCACATCGACAAATGAAGTGACCATCATCAGCTCATTATGAAGTCAGGAAGAATGAAAAATCATGGCGGTCATATCATGTATGCTATGCATATCTTATTAGTTGTACTTTACATGCCCCAAAGTGTATTATCACGCGTATGTGCTATGAAAATCTTTGACTTGCTTCAAAACCTATAGTCACCATGTATTCAGTGTCCCCTGGCACGATTCCATCTCTTTCTTGCCTAGTTATAAATTCTAGTCTCTCTACGTGTATTATGTTCACCAACCAAGTTTATCCTCTGTTTTTAATTCTTCTCATGAGCCCTGACATTTCTCATGGCTAGAAAGACAATTTCCTTCAACTGCATCATAAATCCAGGTCACTCGAGATTACCACCTTGGGTCTGTGCTGAATCCATTGTGCATACAAAAAATACGCGTTGCACCATGGAAACATCCTAGAACATAAGTAAAGGTGTGCAAAGTAGCAGAAATGTGGGGCCCGAACCTCAAAAATTGAAATTTGTAAATGAATATCTGGATGTTAGAGCATCTTTTGAACAAGTCGAATGCATGATATTTTGTAGGAAAATCCAAGGATTCAACATAAATCTAGCGGAACAGTTTGCACTTAGTTTCAATGGGCTCGGCACAGTAATTGCAAGAAGTACATTCCAGGTGACAAAGGAAACCCTATCAGCCACAATAGAGATCCCCTCACATGGAGAAAGGTGGTATAAATGCATTCCTTTGGATGTGCTATGCTGTGAGGAATTTATCAAACTAGACTTTCTAAATGGGAAGGTCAAAGAGGGCATTCTAAGTCGATATCTGCAGGAGCCTTTTCGGAATCTCCTAAGAGAGATTAGGAAATTTTTCACCCATGAAGGAAGGTTCGATAGAATACACCCACATCATATCAGATTGTTGGTGCATTTCAGAGGAAGGAGACCGTTAAATATTCCTTTCTTCTTTCACCAAAGCCTCCAAGAAATGGAAGAGAGCATCTGGGCTGAAACAAACTAGACAAAGAAGAAACTATCTCATGTCTTGTTGATTAAATTATTGATAGTTGAGGAGTTGAGGTGATTGGGAAACAACTAGGATTTTTTCTACCCATAGCCAGCATCCCCAGGGACCCCGGAGGAGATTCCCCTCTACCCACGGAAAAGGTAACATCTCACCGTGTGAAGGAGGAAATATGAAGGGTCATGGAGGAAGGAAATTCATTGGAAGCCCTATCCCCCAAGAGTCGATACACCGGAGAAGGGGCAGTCCAAGAAATAACAAGAAAACTAGGGAGTCCCAAGCCCCGTGTGAGCCACATGCAAAGTCGGTCGCTGAACAGTTATTCATGTGCACCATTCGACTGGAACATGTCCAAGATCCAATTCAAGAAACCTGTGGTAGAAGAGGAAGGACAAACACTAAAGGCACGTATATTAGTGAACCGTCACAACAAATGAAGCAAGCGCAACTCGCTATTGCTGAGATATACCAGGAGAACAGGGAGTTGAGACAGTAGTTAGAAGTGAAGACCCTCAAAGCATCAACATTACAGAGTCATGAGGGAAACATAACTTGGCTCAAGAGGCAGTTTAGGGAAGCGCAACATACAATCATCTAGCTGTGTGAAGAAAAGATGATGTCAGAAGAAAGAAATGCAAAGCACTTCAAGGAATGTGGATCATCCATGGAAAACGTCTGCATGGCTCTGGATAACATGCATAAGAGGCTGAAAGGGAACATGGTTATGCAAAGGCAAGTAATGAATCTGAAAAGGAACAAATGGTCTCTCAAGAGAATGCTTCGGGTATCAAAACTATAGACGAGACCAGAAGCATGATCAACTAACTCCATTTTTTTCTTCTCAGACGTGGCTTGGATTTTTCCTCCCCATGTCATATTTCCTACCAGAAAGTAGGGACTCTGATAGGTACCCGCAGGGTAAGAATATGACGCGCAACATTGGAATCCCATCTATTGCAAAGGACATATGTACGTTGTATATGAGACAGTTTGAAGAGTGGCGTTGTTCCCTAACTGGGGTCATCATTTTGGAAACACCTGCGATAGTTTGCAGTCTCCCGCCACATGCACGCTCCAGCAAACAATTGCGCGACAGAAATAAAGGTCGTTACAATGGATTGTAGGAGTCTGACATAGCACTTGATCATCCAGATACCCTATCAAAGGAAAAAACTCAACACATCACTCTCTAATGACGAGATCTTGCTGGTGATTGAACGGTCATGGCAAAGAAGAGGGGTTATGGTGCGAACGAGTACAGTCGGTTTCTATTTTTAGTAAAGTGTCATACAAAGAGTCATCTATCAGAGAGTAGTGAGAGCCTAATTTCTAGGTATAGTAGTTAGAAAGCAGGGTAATCCGAGTGGCACACCCTGGTCTATATATTTTTCCTTTTCAATGTAAGCCAAGTTGGTTGGCAAAACAGTGTAAACAGTGACTATTAAATGTAGCTTTTGAATTCGATTGAAACTTAATGCAAAGGTCCTAAAGATTTGATGAAAATATTATAATTGTAGCAATTTGATGTATTGTACTCTCTCTTTTCATACGTGATTTCCTGTGTTCTTTATATTCATATCTATATTTTTTCTAAATCAGAACGTGATTTTGAATCTAGAATTCACCATGTCTTGCTCTAGATTCATGCCATTTAGACAACCATGTTTCTTCTAAGAAAACTTTGAATTCATCCCCAACGGTGATCCGAGTTGCTTCATGTGTTTTTCTCTTGCCACATACAATGATTTTTAACTGAAAGATTGTTGCTTAGTTAGCCTTTATCCTCTCAAGTTCAGTCACTAAGTCATTTTTTTCTATCAGTTAGCCTTTATCCTCTCAAGTTCAGTCACTAAGTCATTTTTTTCTATCCTTTTCTTAAATCAACTCCATAGCCCAAGGTCCTACTTTCTTTCGCCAATAGAACCAGAAATATTGTATAAATTTGTTAAATCTAGCCGATAGTTTAAAGCCATAACTTGTAACAAGACGAAGTCTCAGAGAGATAACTCTCTAGGTCGAAACGACTAGTTTCGGGCCTCAAATTTGGTTTGTAGGTTGTCTTTGTCATTCATTTTCTCAACCGAACAAAGTTTACAGAGTGCTAACATTATGGCGTCATTGTCAGGTATAGAATCGAATGAAACTTTCCCTAGGAGAATGACTAAAGTTATAGTTTTAACCCTTGAGGGTAAGAGTGAGCCAAACATATATATTAGATCATACCAGAGCCAGTCCTGACACAAACCCCGTAGAGCCCGTGTGTGACCTTGAGAATCTTCTGTGTAGGGAAAAGGAGCAAGCGCTAGACTCGTTTTATTACCTAGATAGAATCCTGTCCTTATATAAGGATGGCACGCAAAGCATTGACGACTTCGAGTTTGAGACATTGTTAGAACAAACCTTGTTCAAGTCTAAATCAGAAACCATCTTGGATGATATAGTCTTCGACAAGAATCAAGTCTAAATCAGAAACCATCTTGGATGATATAGTCTTCGACAAGAAGAGGTTTCGATCTCTGATACAAAACCAAATCCTGCAAGATGAAAATATCGCTCACAACATCCCGCAAATCCCAAACCCTCATAGAGCATTGGCCACCACATTCTCCCCCCTTTCTCTACCAGCCCAATTGCATGATTTTCCCCAGAACTATAGCCAAAGGATCAAGCTATAAATGGCCAAGATTAAAATCTATGTGCATTTCAACGAGCTCATCAAGAAAGGAGAATATCAGGATCAGATTATTAAAATGTTAAAGATGGGATAAACTCCTAACACCCTCAATGTCCAAGATAACCACTCTGCCATTTTGTTTGGTCTGCACATGGAGGCAATAGGAGATACCGAGGAAGTCCTCCGGTTCTATGTCAGTCTCAAGGTCTGTGACATGAATTTGCACAACCCCATGCTATATTCGGACACATTGCACAATCTAATGACCAAGGTGATCATGGACGAGTTGGGTTTGGACATCACCAGGCCTTATAAGGATCGTTTTTCTTTGAATTCAAGGAAAGTGAAAATTTTGAGTCTGATCAAATATTTGGTTGTGTCACTGGACCAAATCCCTTATAAGAATATGGTTATGGCCAATATACCCCCCAAATTTGGAATGCTATTGTTCAAGTCTTGGGTCATAAAATTTAAGGGAACCCTACAGATGGATATGTCATATGCCACCATTCCTGTCTTCAGAAGGGAACCCTACAGATGGATATGTCATATGCCACCATTCCTGTCTTCAGCCAAGAGAGACGGTTGTACAAAGAAGTACTGCTGAAATACATGGGGAGTAGTAAGACGCAGTTGAATAACCACCCTATCTACTCTGTCAACACTGAGATCGAATCCTTCATATTTTAGAATGACCTAAGATTTGAGGAGTAAGAACCGAAGACCGTCATGATTGTCGAGGATAAATTTGTGTGACGAGCAAAAGGCTGCACAGACCAGAGTAATCACATAGGGAACAAACTGTGGAACATGAGCTTCTACGGATCCATCAGCAAGGAAGGGGCAGGGGTCGGTGAATGGATACGTCCTCCCAACGTGGGCACAAAACTCTAATCGTACAAAATCACCTTTGATTGTACAAATAACATGGATGAGTATGAGGCACTGATTTTGGTTTTGAGAGTGCTGAAAGAGTTGGGCCCAAAGAGGATATCGGTGCATGGAGACTCTGAGCTCATTATAAACCAAGTGAAAGGTATATACCAATCCAGGCATCCCAAACTAAGGGTGTACAAAAACCTAGTGTTGGACCTCCTCGAAGAATTCTCAGAGTATAATTTATTAGCGATCCTGAGGGGGAAGAATCAAATTGCGGATGCCTTGGCCACCTCGGGCTCAGTTTTTAAAATTCCCTTTTTCCCCAACAGAAAGTGTGAGATTGAATTCAAACATAAGATGGTGGTGCCCAATAATATCAAGTATTGGCATGTGTTTTAGGATGACAAACAGGTGGAGATATTTCTCCAAATGAGCGACGAGTTCGCTAATGTAAACATTGATGACGAATATTTCTCCAAATGAGCGACGAGTTCGCTAATGTAAACATTGATGACGAGTGTTTTTGCGATGAAGATGAAATGGTAGATGCACGTAGTAACTAAGACCCTTTCCAAAACTAGATAGTTGGGAGGGACATAGTGTAGCTAAAGAATAATATCATCCCCTAAGGGTTGGTTTTGTTGGAAAATTTGTTTGATGAAAACGATGTGTCTAGAAATCCCAAAATCACCACGAATGATGAGGATGTCAAGGATTGAAACATCGATACGCAGGAGAATCCAAGGATAATAAAATTATCAAAGATGCTTAGTCCAGAGGTCAAACAGGACTACATCAATTTCATGAAATATTTTCCCGACATTTTTGCCTGGAGTTATGATGACTTGAAATTCTACGACACTAAAGTGATTCAGCGTGTCATTCCTCTCAAAGAAGACCAAAAACCTTTCAAGAAAAATCTAAGATGAATAAATCCTCTGGTGCTACCTCTAATTGAAAAAGAGGTAAAGAAACTCTTCGAAGCTAAAATCATTGTTTCTTTAAGATTTTCGAAATGGGTTTCCAATCTGGTGCTTGTAAGGAAAAAGTGTGGTGAAATAAGGTTGTGCATGGATTTTAGAAACTTGAACAAAGTATCCCTCAAGGAAAACTACCTGCTCCCTAAGATGGACTATATTCTATATAAGGTAGTTCGGTCCCAGAATATGTCTATGTTGGACAACTTTTTAGGTTACAATCAGATCATGGTACACCCAAATGAATGGGAAAATACATCTTTCACGACACCATGGGGGACGTTCCTGTATTCTAAGATGCCTTTCAGCCTTATGAACATTGGATCTACCTTCTAGAGGGCGATGGACATATCATTTTCTGAGGAAAAGGACAAATTTATCGTGATCTATCTAGATGACATCACAGTGTAATCCAACTTTGGCGAACAACACCTTGGGCACCTAAAGAAGGTCTTCCAAAAATGCAGGAAGTTCGGCATATATTTGAATCCCAAAAAATCACTTTTTGGAATGCAAGAAGGGAAAATTTTGGGGCACATCATCTCGAAGGAAGGTATAAAGATAGATCCCAGCAGGGTAGAAGGAATCCTGAAAATCATCACTCCACGCAGGAAGAAGGAGGTGCAGTCATTTCAGGGAAAGGTGAATTTCTTGAGAAGATTCACCCTGAACCTAACGGAAATTATAAAACATATCACAATCATTCTCATAAAGGGGAGAAATATCGAATGGAACCTCAAAGCCAGGAAATAATTTGAATATATCAAGTTAGAGCTCAACAAAGCTCTCGTATTGGCCAACATAGACTTCATGAAGGACTGCATCTTGTTCTTATTCACCTCGGAGCATACCATTGTTGGCATACTGTTACAGAAAGATGATTAGAACTTTGAAAATCCTACAGCCTACTTCAGAAGGACATTGAGGATTTCCCCACTAAGGTATGACATTATGGAGAAACAAGCATACACCTTAGTGAAA
>CBVK0103683793.1:0-10099 GCA_900067695.1 Picea abies | reverse complement strand
GTTTTCTTGTATTTCATATTCATGAATGTGTTTTGTTGCTAGTAATAATCCTTAAGTAATATAAGGAATTCATCTTATTGGTGCTCCTTCTCACATCGGTTATACTTGTTATGTGTTTTTTGGTTGTTGGTTCAGACTTCAGTCATGATTGGTGCTCTACTTGTAGTAGCCAACCCTCATGTTTCCTCTTCTAACACTATACCAAGAGATTCTCCCTCTATTGGACACCTTTTGCTGATAGTAGTTTTTCCTCTCTTTTCATCTGCCATCTCTTATTACTTATTTGGCTGAACATGATACCTATTTTTCCTCTATTCCCTATGGAAATACATAGCTTATAATTGTTCATATGTTTTCAAGAACGAACCCCATTGCCCAATGGCCCTGCTTTTATGTTTTGTCCTACCACCTTTAAATTTTATATTATGGTAGAATATGACCTCTGTACACGCATTGTCAAATATTTCAAGTATTTTAAGTAGCTATATGCCCAAGACAGCCCTCTCTGGTTGCAAATTTCAGAATCCAACCTAAATTTAGTTGAAACAGTTACCTATGTCATCTGTCTTTCAGCCAGACAGATTTACAAAGTGCTAACATGGTCCATCATGACCATTGGAATTTTACGGAAGTGAATTACCATTTATGGTTACCAAGCTAGGGTAGTATCTTTCAACACACACATACTGAAGTACAAGAGGTCTCATCACGAGCCAACTTTTGCATCTCCATGAACCACAATGGATGATGCTGCTATTTGGTCACCAAGCCAGAGGAGTGGCTTTCAATTTGTTTCCTATAATTCGTGAAGAATTAAAACTTAATAACTCTAGGTATGATCCATCATGTGTGCTTTAACTATTAGGTGGGATTAAATAATTCAGATAGGTTAAAATACAACCCTTTCGAGGCCATGAATGTCTACTGGCAGCAGAAACCCTACTTGTGGTATTGAGGTTCATTCTTAAAATAATTATGATCCATTGATGGAATTTTTTTTCAGTTTTCAATTCCCAGAAAGTACTTCCCTCCAATACATGAATTATGGTAACATTAATCTATATATGTCTACAGAACTGATATCAATACTATATATACCAAGAAAGATATTTTCTTAAGGAAATCTGAAAATCAGACAATTTGGTACCTCTTATGTTTATTCCTCATGGTGAGATGTGTTGAATAAATGTAGAGATCACTACTTCGCCTAGTTAGTCTCCATTTGTTGGCTCCCCCAACTAACACCCTGTTATTTTTGTTTGAAATATAGATTTACCTTTATAATTGTTGGTTGTCTAGTATGTTATCTTCATCAGATTGATAGATTCTTTGTAAAAAAATGTTTCTTTGGTGATTTTGGTTGGTTTTATATAATCATTTGCTTTTACAGTTTTTAGTATGCTTCTTTTCTGTCATTTTTTGGGTTTGAGTGGGTTATTTTTTATTTCATGATTACATGTTTATCCTTAATTTCATGACCGTGAAGCATGAAATTAAGTATTTTTTCTCATTGATATTGCTTGTTAAATGATTTGAACAATGTCATTATACATGTCTTGCTTTGATCAATGATTACTTCTTGCATTTCCTGGTCTCATTTAAAAGAGGATACCATTACTCTTTTTGGGAGTGATTAATTGAAAGTTTGATTTAGAAAAAAAAAACTTTATTAAGTTTCTATATCCTCTAATTCTAAGCTCATTTTACTAGGAATCATATCGGAACTATATTAGATGATCCTTTTTAACATTTTATGAGAACGTTGGTCGAAATAAAAACTTATGATATGACTTTTTGAATTAATTTATGGAGGGATCATATTAAACATACATCTAAGGTATTCGATATGGTTTTCAGTAAGGGTTTTTGCTATGTATTTGGACCATTTCATGATCTTTCCATGATTATGCCTATCAATCTGGCTAAATCATTCCTTAAACCCTAAAATGACTATACCCTTTCTCACGATCAAGATGCAGTGGCTCGTGGAAATCTCTGAGGAGAACATGGGTCATTTTTCCTACAACTTTGTTGTTCTTTGGTATGAGATCGATACCTAAATTCAACGACATTTTAGGTGGCATGCGGGTTCAAATCATTCTCCATGTTTCAATATTTTTGCATCAGCCATGTGAATGAGGTATTTGATATTTCTTTTATCTGTGTACAATGAATCCTCTGTGATTCATAGGGTTATTTTGTTTCTTTTTCAAATTACCCTATTCTTTAACCTAGTTACAAAGCGACTCATGGACCCCGTGGTAAGAATTGATCTAAATAATCCTCAGGTTTTCTCAAGAAAAACATTGTGACATAAATGTTATGTCGGGCAAGGTGGTTAAAATTCATCCATGCATTCATAGGTTATAATGTTGAAGTAGCTAGTGGCTTTGCCCAAACATTTGATGGCCAAAACACCAAGGTTGGGGATATACACTTTGATGTCAATGAAGCCCTCATCTCTCAGGCCATTGGCTTACCTTTGGAAGGGGATAGGTGGTTTAAAAATACCATGGTAAAAGGGGTTTCGTGGCAAGTTTTTCTAGCACCTAAACACACCAAGTACAATATTAAAGGTACACCTCTGGTTCTATTCAAGAAAAAATGGCAGAGTTTACTACTTCTTATAAAGAATTTTGTGACATGTGAAGGACGTTTTGGTTTGATTTTATACTACCATATATGTTTTCTAATGGTGTTTACAGGTTCTTGTTTGAACATGCCCTATTATTTATGGAAAATCCTCACCAATATGGGAAGGAATTACCAAACAAGGATTAAAAATCCTAAAACTAGTCTCTTCCACCATGGTTTAATTTGTATCTTGGTAGAAAACCACCTTGCCAAGATAGGGGATGGCAGGTATAATTTTATTACTAGAGATAGTTTCCTGCCCAAGCCTATTTCAGAACCAAATCTTGTGTCTGAGATGGCCGAGGTGTCAAACCGTTCTCATGATGTATTTGAGGAAATTCAGTTAGAAGTTCAACTTCATGTTGATCTTCTTGTCCCTTTAGAGGATGGATCGAATCCTACCCTTGTTCCTCGGCTCACTTGAAGTAAAGCTAAGAAAAATATAGCACAAACTCAAACCCTAGAGTCAATTCTTAATCGACTAAAGCAAAAACCTCTACCAACATTTGAACAGGGAAAATCATCAGTTTCATGAGAGAGTGATTCACATATGAATTTTTCAGAAGATCAGGTTCAGATTAAGGAATAGGTTGATTTTAAAAAAAAAAGGCTAGGTCACAGAATTTCTATAATGATTCAGAATAGATCCAGGAATCAAGCAACTCCTAAGGAACCTATAGTTTTTTATGACCTAGAAGCTCATGATGAAAACTTGGATGGAAAATTGAAACCTGAGACACAACCCTATTATAATTTTGTGGATAACTTACGCCCATTCCTTCATAAAATCGAGGGCAAGTCAGGAATTGGTGCTTCCCTAAGAAGTATTTCCCTAGAAGGAAATCCCTCTGACATCAAGCAACACCATCCTAAGGAAAATCTATTTTCTAAAGGATGTCATGGGTTCCAAGTATGGGAAGAATGATACCATTCGGTTATTCCTAACATGCAGGCATGAATTGAACAATTACAAAGACATAAAATAGATCTTAGGAGAGAAAATGAAGGATTGATCAATAACAAAGATTACAATTCCTTACACACAGACAACATATTTAAAAATTGTCAAAACACTAATGTCAAGGAATCCTCCAATGTTAATATGGTTATGGAATCTACTCTACACTCATATTTAGTTTTAAAAATGTAATTTTTGGTAAAGTTAATTTTGAAATTAGTTTTTGTTTGTTTTGTTAATTTTTAGAGACAAGCTACAAAATCTGAGATTCTGCAGTTAGTCTTTCATTGGTTTTCAATTGATTTTAATTATTTTTATTGTTTATTTATAGGTCATGGGAAGATTGAAGATTTTATCAATGACAATGACGAGGACGATTGGATGTTGTTCATATTTCATTTTGTTTTAATTAGTATAAGAGTTAGTTTAAAAGTTCGATTTGTAGCTTCTCTTTGTGATCACAACAAACTTTTGGATTAGTTGTTGGACATAATTATCCTTTTTATAGAACTCTTCTATTATGAGTAGACGTTAGGTTACACATTTTAAAAACATGCTATTTTTTTAAGGATTCACCTCTGTCATGTTGATATGAGGATCAATCCATACTATTGTTTAAATACTCATAGTTGTTTAAGTCACAAGGGAAATAAAACTTTTGGGATAAAAAAAAAAGGATAATGAACGAATGTATGTTATGAAGAAGAATATGGAACTGTGGATTGCTTAAAGATTTATTCATGTGAGTAATTTTATATTAGCTTTCAATATAATATCTATCTTTATATAGTTCATGTTCTTCTTTTGTTAATGATGTATTGTTAAAACTAAGCTTTTGCCTATTTTTATCGGTGTAGGATATTCATTCTATGAAATGGAGCTCGATGAGATGTCTCCAGCACTAGGACCCCATCCCGTAGAATGAATGTTAATCTGTCAACACAACTTTCTGTTCGCATGGCCTCGTTTCGACTGAGCCCATAATGCCCCTCTGCAACGCTCCATTCCACCCATTCCATCGTGCCAAACTGTTGCAGTTGGACTTCCCCTCAGGAATTCAATGCAGGTTGGATGATGGGAATCTTCTGCAAAACTCCTCCCACTCCCCTCCTCCCCTGTTTCAAATCATGAATGGATATCTATGGAACCGTGACTCCCACTCTATATAAAATGAACCAGCTCCTACCTAGACCTGCTCCTGAATTAGGAATTCAGAATCCTAGACTAATGGGAAGGTAACTCCACTCATAAAGAGGTAAGACAAAATTTAACAATTGAAGTGGAATTGTTGAAGGAGAATTTATACATTTCCATTAATCAAACTGAAATCAAGTGAAACTATGACCAAGATTCTAAAAAAATGGGTTTATGCACTCATTGTCTTAATCCTATATCTATATTATGGACGTACTTTGCATTCAATAATGCAAACCATAGCATATGAGCACATGGGAATCACTAGCTATGGTCATGATTCAC
Organism: Picea abies; assembly: GCA_900067695.1. Taxonomy (NCBI): domain Eukaryota; kingdom Viridiplantae; phylum Streptophyta; class Pinopsida; order Pinales; family Pinaceae; genus Picea; species Picea abies. The sequence continues at coordinate 5,028 of CBVK0103683793.1, read as the reverse complement.
ATCTTCTCATAAGCCTTTGTAGGTCACCCCGCTCCTCTGCTTTATAAACACACACTACCCTGATATTTTGTGTATCAAGGGTTTAGTAATATCCCCACCAGAAAGATGAGGAAGGCCAATGCTTGTGTGTATGTGTTTGTTTTGTTGGTTATGATCACATCCCTAGAATGGAAGGTCAATCTTGCGATATTATTAGGGTTACTTGAAAATGTGAGAGTATTGTATATTATTCTGAAGGTTTGTATTCATTTGTTTTATAGGTTGTTCTCAACATAGATCAGAGGATCAATGGAAGGGGAGATACTATGGTTCATCCAGCCTCATATCCATCTCCTTCTCCAACTCCGACTCTAATAGGTATAAATCCATATCAGGCATACATAAACTCTCTCTAGTTATAAACTCATTTCAATTGGTAATGATTTTGAAATTGTATATAACTTGTGTGTATTTTTTGGGGAGAAGTAGATTGCAAGAGTGAGTGTGATTGACAATGTAAGGTGGCCCCTCGACGAAAGGAATGTATGAAATTTTGAGGTATCTTTTGCAATGTATGCAAGTGCATTCCATTGGGCACGAAAAGGAACAAAGATGAATGCCCCTGTTATAGGGACAAGAGGAGCTTCTAGGGCAAGCCCAAGTGTCCTTGAATAAGGAGATCAACATTAACCCATTATTGTATTCTATTGGCTTGATCGCCATTGCTATAAATATTTTCTCAGAGAGAAATAAACAATCATGTAGGCTGAGTGCAGATTTGTAGCTTGATGCCCCGTTTTAATGAATTCTTTACCATAGTGTTTAAACATTCGATTCTTATGGAATTGTCATTGCTTGTGGATTTTTCGAAAAGTAAAATATATCTTTGGATGGTATTTGGATTGTATTAACACAAAAAGAAAACCAACCAAATTTAATCAGTCACATATACATCACCTTTTAAGTATTTCTTCAGTAATAATGAAGCAATCCTCAACAAATGTTGTTAATTGATGATAAATTAGCTACTAACAATTAATTGTAAATTATAAGTAACATGTACAAGTAGTTTGGTAAATTAGAAGGGTAAATGCTAACGTAGAGATTACACTCACATCACAAAACTCTCAGCTACAAAGCATGTAGAGTTTCAATAGGGAAGAGTATATCCCCATTATTAGTATTTCTATCACTTACTAAACTTGAATGATCTTTTTAATACTATTTTCCATATAACACAGTTACAAAAGAGTTCACTGATCTAGACACAAAATATAGGTTTAACATTTTACAACGGATTAAGTTTTTTTATTATTGTACTTTGGGTCTATAATTTGGATCTTGTTTGAGGTTTTTGACCGTTTAGATCACACTCTTGAGTGGGTGTAATGTTCCTGACTTGGATATTCTAGGAAACTCTGCTAATGTGTGTGTAGGATTAATTGTTTACAGCATATAAATGAGAATTCAAATAATAATGGCGACAAAAGACTGCAAAGATTATATTATAAAATCTCTATGCAGTACAAATGTTGAATGCGGCTGAATAAAATAAATCACTCAGATAGATGAATGACAAAAGGATCTTAACCAGAATACAATAGAAACCAAAACAATAATACCTGATACCAGAAGAATGTTGTGGAATGCAATGGATGAGATGAATAATTGTTGTGGATGTGACAGCTCATACGAAAACTATTGAAAGTATGGAAAGTTCACCTTGGTGGCTATACCTCTCAAAAATTCCTGGAAACTATTCCAAACAATGAGCCCTACTCTACCTCATAGTCCTGGTGACTTTATAGACCTCAACTGGTGTATCTGGTCCTTGGATGGAACCCCCTAGGGGAAATGTGACCCCTCTGCTCTGGAAAACTTCGCCCTAGTGATTCCACCATCAGAATTGGTTGATGTATGTCTAAAACTGATTGTCCAGGTCTATTGTGAAATGGGTCGGAAGGATTTCCACGGATCTAAACTGATGATCCCTCGGGAACCTTGAATGTGTCCTTCCCAAGTGTCGCACTCCTAATGTCCAGAAAGTGCACCTCACATGATTATTTCATCGGAATCTGACGAGGAACCATGAAAAATATGCACCTTACCTTCCTCTAAACTGGGTCAGAGGGGAATATCTTAACTATCCCTGAAAGGGACAAGTCGATCCATTGAACCTCCTCAGAAGTTGTGTCCTCACCCTGAATGAGTGCTTCCTTACTGCTGCAATATGAGAAACTATTGTTGAATATCGATGGAATATATATGTGACCTCCTCGATGACTAGGGTGTGTCTATCAACACTAAAATCAGCCACTAATGTATTCCTCCTGGAATCCACTGAGATACCTCTTCTGAGATGAACCTCTCTCCTCAATGACAAGTCAAAATCGACATCATGATGAATTGGGTCATTGAACCTTCTCTTATAGCTACTTGAAACCCTAATTCATTACTGACTTCTAATTTTATCTCGCATGTTCTGTTTTTAGCTCAAATTGGCTTAAAATCACTTTTAGCCACTTTTAGCTCAATGCCACTTTCTGAATATAACACCTTTGACTGGAGTGACCTCTAGTAACTCCTTTTACCCCTTTCTGGCCTTGGCTATAGTCTAACAGGGCTATTTAGACCATTAAGCCTCCTCTCTAGAGCTCCTATTTGGAAAGGGACATTACAGTCTTCCCTTCCCGAAATTGCTTAATCTCAAGCAATACCAATCTACGGTGTTGAAACACTTGCTCACTCTCCCAAGTAAAGTCCTCTACTGGAAGCCCTCTCCATTTGATCAAACATTCTCTGATGACCCTGATCCTTAGTTTCTGTTCTCAAAACTCCAGTACCTCATCCAGAACCAACTCCAATTTTCCCTCCTCATCCAATGGGGGAAGCTCCTCTAATTTGTTGATGAATTGTCCCACTGTCTTTTTAAGGAAAGATACGTGGAATACGTTATGAGTCTTTCTCCCCTATGGAAGCTCTAGCTCATAAGAAACCTTGCCTACTTGGTGCATGATCCTATAAGAGCCATAAAATATGGGCTTGAGTTTCTTGGCCGCACTCTTCTTCAAAGATGGTTGTCTATAAGGTTGGAGTCTCAAGAAAACTAGATCCCCAACCTCAAAGTTGTGCTCTATCATGTGCCTGTCCACACTCATCTTCTGTCGGTTATTTGGCATCGACAGGTTCTCTTTCAATAACTTGAGAATCTCATGGCTCTTTGTGATCCAATCCTTGGCCTTGGGAGATATGCTCTCCTCGAAAACCAATTCTACCAAATTGGGAGCATCATATCCATACAATGCTCCAAAGGGTGTCATACCAATGGACATGTGGAAAGTGGTGTTGTAGCAATGCTCTCCTAAATGTAGCCACTTGACCCATGTTCTTTGTTGTTCTCCTAAATGTAGCCACTTGACCCATGTTCTTTGTTGTCCACCTACATAATTCCTAAAATACCCTTCAACCCACTTGTTGACGATCTCAGTCTGCCCATTTGTCTGAGGATGATAGCTGGTGTTGGGTATCAAATATGTCCCCACCAATCTAAACAATTCCCTCCAGAATGTCCCAATAAACTGACTGTCTCTATCACTGATGATGTTCCTTGGAAACCCATGAAGTTTGAAGACCTCCTTGAAGAATAAATCAACTACCTGAATTGTTCTATACTCTTTCAGTATGGCATAGAAGTGGGAAAACTTGCTCAATCGGTCGACCACTACATAGATACAGTCTTTACCCTGGACCTTGGGTAGTCCTGTGATGAAGTCCATTGATATACTTTCCCATTTCTTCTCTGGAACGGGAAGTGGTTGAAGGATCCCTGCTAGAAGAGTATGCTCTGACTTGTTTTGCTGGCAAGTCACACACTCACTGATGTGTATCATCACGTTCTATTTGAGGCCCTTCCATGAGAACCTCTCCATGATCTATCTATAGGTTTTGAAAAATCATTGATGTCCTACTAGTGGTGAATCACGAATTGTTGTGAGGATCTTCTTCTTGAGCCCCGAATCTCGCACTAATTAGACTCTTTCCTTGTAGAATATGACATCGTCAATGACCCTATACCCGTCATCTTGTATCTTCCCATCCATAACCACACAGACAAACTTGTTCTTGGAATATTCCACTAACATGTGGGATTTCTAATCTGATGAAATCCCCATCAAAGAACAAACCCCAGGTCTCCTTGATAGTGCATCAGCCACAATGTTCTTTTTCCCCTTGACATAATATATGTTGAAGTCACACCACCCATTTTTGTTGGCACTCACTGAGGTCCTTCTGCTAAAGGAAATACTTCAAGATGGTGTGATCTGTTTTGACCATGAATTTACTACCCACCAAATATTGTCTGAATTTGGTCAAGGCATGCATGATTGCTAGCATTTCCTTGTCATAAATGGAGTACAACCTCTCGGGCTGACTGATCTTCCTGCTCTCAAATATAATGGGGTGTCCTCCCTACATCAAAATTGCACTGACACCCTCACTAGATCTGTCACACTCTAATACAAACGACAAGGTGAAGTCTGGTAATGTTGACACTGGACAAGTTCCCATGACTTCCTTCATGTGATCAAAGGCTTTTTGTGACTCATCGGTCCAGATGAAATTCCCCTGCTTGGTAAGATCTTTCAGTGGTGCTCCAAGATGAAAAAAACCCTGGAAAAACTTCCTATAATAGTTGCACAACCCAAAAAAACTCCTCAACTCTGACAAGCTCCTAGGCATTGGCCAATCTAGAATGGCCTTGATATTCTCCAGGTGTACCTATACCCCCTGTGGACTGATGATGTGGCCCAAGTAAAGTAGCTATGTAATACCAAAATCACAATTGGATTCTTTGGCATATAATGATTGTGCCTCTATGATGATTAATACCTCATCCAAGTGCCTCATATGCTCCTGCCATGTCTTGTTGTAGACCAAGATGTCGTCAAATAAAACCAAGGCTAATTTCCTCAACTGATCCATGAAGATTTGGTTCATGCAAGATTGAAATGTAGTTGGTGCGTTGGTTAGCCCAAATGGCATAACCAG